>PVKM010029659.1:0-17661 GCA_004027735.1 Carollia perspicillata | reverse complement strand
AGCTCTCCCTGCACGCTGGGGAGGGGAGGACGTGCTCGGTTTCCTCTCCCAGCTGTTGAAGGGCTGGGGATGAGACCTGAAACATCATGCCTGCAGTCGCCTCGGGGAATGTGAGTGAGGCCGGGGAGTTGCGGCCCTCTACTACCAGAATGCTGGTGAGGTGCTCGTCCCCCCTTTCCAGAAAATCGAAGCATGAGACCCTTGCGTAAATCTTCGTCACTCATTGCTAGTCAAAGCCTCCCCGCTACCAGCAATACCAAGAGTGCTCCCAAGCAGAAAGAAAAGTCTTGAGAGTTTTACAGTAAAAAGCACATTCTTGAGAAGAATCAGTCCTGCATTCTTCGCCCCCACCTTGCCAAGATGGTAATCTTCGATGTCCAGTGGTTTAGATAGTGGGACTTTTTTTTCGAGGTCATTCAGGTGGCTAACTAGAGGCATGAAAGGCACAGTGCGCACTGTATTCAGGTAGGGCTGGAAACTGTAAAAGGTTGAGTTCCCAGAGTCAGTTAAAACAGGAATAATTTTTTTCTTTTGATGCCTCAGCCTACTTGGAGTTAATAATTTAGCAGCTTGACCCTCTGACCCTCTGACTCCTTTTTATATCTTCACTCTATTTCTCAAGCTTAAAGTATTAGGTCAAAGAGAGTTCTAGATCACTGCCCTTAAAAACTCATAGCCCTGGTCGGGTAGCTCAGTTGGATAGAGAGTCCTCCCCGTACACCAAGGATATGCAAAGGGGTGGAATCCCGGGTCAGGGCACAAGCCGGAATCCACCAGCAAGTGCACGAATGGGCAGGACAAACACAAATCTATGTGTGTCTGTCTGTCTTTCTGTCTCTGTCTCTCTTTCTCCCCTGACCCTTCTCCCTTCCCTTCCTCTTTATAAAATCAATAAAGAAGTAAAAATAAAAAGACTCATAAAAATGGGGAGAAATCAGCCTGGTTTTAAATTTGAGTTAATCTGGAGTCACAGCAGACTGGGTGATTGCCTGGCAGCCTCTGGGTGGGAGCTTATTAGAAAGCACTTGCCTGGCCCCGTCTGGTGTGGCTCAGGGGACTGAGTGGGGGCCTGCGAACCAAAAGGTTGCACTTTGATTCCCGGTCAGGGCTCATGCCTGGGTTGCAGGCCAGGTCCCCAGTAGGGGGTGTGCAAGAAGCAACTGGTAGATGTATTTCTTGCACATTGATGTTTCTCTCCCTCTCTTCCCCTCTCTCTAAAAAATAAATGAATAAAATCTTAAAAAAAAAAGCATCTGCCTTGCACATTGGAACTGGTTTGGTGCAGAGTCCTAGTTCTGGGAAATTGGGCATGGCCAGAAAGGGGGCCACACTGTGCTCACCACTTAGTGCATGGTGGTGGGGAACCTGGTGCGAAATCATTCAAAGACGCCTGTTTCTAAAGGAAAAGGCATTTGCTTGCTTTCCTGAGATTCTGTTTGCTTCAGTTTGGTTTTGAAGTCTTGCCAGCAAAAACATGATTAAGACTTACATTTTTTATTAAATATCTCTTACACTATGAAAACTGTAATTATTTTCAAGGTTATCTAATTCAGTAGAAGAATAATTCTTTTCATATAGTAGGGGTTAGGTTGTACAGAGTACAAAATGTTGTTTTTGAACTTGTTAGTTTGTTCTTGTTAATTCCTCTCCCTCCCTTTTCTACTTTCCAGAATCCTATTCTAAGAACACCATGGTGTTGGGACCTGAACAGAAGATACCAGATGGTAATTTATAGTCTTTGTGTTATTGTCTAATTTTTATTTGGAATTGGGCTGAAGTCAGTAGCAGAAATTTACCGTATTTCCCTTCTCATTGTCTAGTCCAACAAAAGTTGTCCCCATTTCCTCTTCCCTGGCCACCAGAAGCTTTATGGAGACCTGCTCCGTACAGAAGTCACCCTCTGGCGCCTTAGGCTGTAAATGAAAATGGCTTTGTAACCACAGAAGCCTGTCTCATCTTGTTCCCAGTTCCGAGATGGGCCAGGATGAGCTGCACGTTTAGTTTCTGTAGCAGTAATGCTTGCAAAGGCAGTGTTGTTCACAGACCTGTCACAGAAACCTGCAGAAAATCTGCTCTGGTTGCTGATGGCGGTTCGGATACGTGGGCAGCAGTCAAGTTCGGAGCGCGCCCCTTGTACGTGCATCCAGTTAAAGCTCCTCGGCCGCTTTGGCCAGTCCTTCCTAATGCTCCGTTTCCCCGTTAGGGTTTCCACTCCTTTTTTATAATTTTTAAAAATTGGTTTGGGGCCACTTCAGGTAAAGAGGGTTAGCTCCTGCTTTTTCCTTTTTTGCAATTGGAGGTTGTAAGGATTTCTTGGAAACACTGAGATGAGAGCTTTGTGGCTTGAAATAGCCATTTGGTGGCTACAGCAAACTGGATTTTGTATCTTCCTGGCAGATTAGCCCTTTTCTTCCAGTCCCTCCCCCCTTCCCTTCCCTGCATTTAATATTAACTGAGAAATGCCAGGCGTGGGGAAACACTGACTTATCAGTCTCCGATGAGTCCTCCTATCACAAGGGGCGCCCTGTGACCCAGAGCTCTGTCCTGCAGGCCTTAGTCAGGTGGCAAAGGGGTTCCTGTTTGGTGGTTTTCCTGCAGCTTCAGATTTTAGCCTGAAGTGTGGCAGGGTTGTGCAACTTCCACATTTTTTGAGGAGCCTAAGGGTAGTGTGATGTCCCGGGATGTTTCCTTGCGTGAGTCCTGCCAAATATATGGAGTGGCGGTCACTAGACTGACCTGGTTTCTTTCTCCTGAAAGCTAGGATTGTAGGCTAGCAGTGAGGCTGGTCTGGAGATGTTATATTTTGAGCCCTAGACATTAGTTTTTTTAGAAGAGGATGAAATGGTTCTAAAATTGCCAAGTGGGAATAGAAGTATGAGAGCAGGAAAACCACTGAGCTTAGTGGTAACACTGACCGGGAGCTGCGCGACGGGGGGAGGGAGTGAGAGGGAGCTTTTCTTACTGTAAGTTCTTCTGTATTTCTCAGATTTTCAGTCGTGTGAATGTATAGCTTAGTCAAAAATTAATTTATTAAAAATACAAATAAAAGTGAAGGTACAGTTGGGTTGGCCTTGTTCCTTTAGGGTATTAAAAAGATTTCATTTTAATATTACTGAAGATGAACCATTAGTGTATTTCGTTCATTTGAAAAATTTCTTTTCAAATCTGTTCATTTAGATGATGCTTCTGAGGACCATGGGGACTCCGCCCATCTCGGTGCCATCAACCCTGCCTACAGCAACTCCTCCCTCCCGCAGTCCGCCGGGGGCTCAGACGAGCCCTTCACCACCTATTTTGATGAGAAGATTGCCGTTCCTGAGGAGGAGGTTAGGGGCAGGTCCTTGGAGGAAAAAGTTACTGTGTAGGGAATACGTGAGTGGAAGGTGTGCCGCACAGCCCAAGATCAGCGGCCTCGGGTCTAATTTTGGCAAGCCGTCTCTGAAGACTGCATATTTAAATATTTGTCATCAAAATAACCAGAAATTGTTAAGGAAAAGGAGGGCCTTGAAAATAGTTTCCAAGTTGTCTTAGTGAGCATTCTTTGATGAAGGAAGTTTGAGTTTTATGTTCCTTTTTTACGATGGCTTTTGTCCCACTTGGGTTGTGGTTGGGCACAGAGGTACTGGTATTGTGTGTCTGGTTTTAAAATGAGAGGCTGGTGGAAGGAGCAGGGCAGGGAAGGGGCTCCTTGGGCAGGGAAGGGGCCAGCTTCCTGATAAGGAGTGGGTAAGATGGAAGTGAAACTGGGACACACCCACGTTCCAACACCCTAAATGCGCTGATGTTTTGGTTTTCTATGTGATAAGATAGATAATGAGTGGGAAGTGATAATCAGCTCTCTCTCTCTCTCTTCCTCTCCTGTAGTACTCTTGCTTTAGCTTTCGTAAACTCTGGGCTTTCACGGGACCAGGCTTTCTTATGAGCATTGCCTACCTGGATCCAGGAAACATCGAATCTGACCTGCAGTCCGGAGCAGTGGCTGGGTTTAAGGTAAACACCTAGTCCTACCTGTGTCCCTTGGAAACACACACACGGCACACTTTCACATCCTTTTCCTCCTCTCTGCCTGCGGATACCAACCTCTAGACCTACATGCACAGACTTCACTGGCAGGGACACTTAGGTGAAAAGCACTTTCCCACTTGTTTTATTTTATTTCACCCACATAATTTCCTTGAATAAAGGAGAAACTGCAGATGGGAGAAACCAAGGCTCAGAGAGGTACAAGGAGCCATACCAGGCTGTGTGCAGCCCCCGACACAGAACTCAGGTCATTTGGTCCTGACCTGGGCTCTCCCCCGAATGCAGTGTTTCCCATTCACATCGCCAAACACCCAGGCAGCCCCCAGCTGTCTAATGCGTGCCGTGCCGGGTTTGCTCTTCTCTAGCTGCTCTGGGTCCTGCTGTTGGCCACCATCGTGGGGCTCCTGCTGCAGCGCCTGGCAGCGAGGCTGGGAGTGGTCACTGGGATGCACCTCGCCGAAGTGTGTCACCGGCAGTATCCCAAGGTGAGCAGCGCGCCGTCCCGTTTGTCCGTCACGCACGTCACGGGAGCCTGTGTGCCTGGCAGTGTGTGCTGGCCCTGCTGCTGTGCACCGAAACCGCGAGGGCGTGGGGGCCCCAAGGGACGATTGCCGGCCCCTCCCTGCTGCCCAGCCACGTTTCCACACTCCTGAAAAATCTAACTCGGGATTCGCTCTTTTCCAGAAGATTTCCTTAGACAAACTCTGTTGAGTGAACAGAACCATTCACTCTGCCGCCTGGCGTCTCCTGGCGCCCAGGCCGGGCGGGGGTGGGCTGCCCGCTGAGCGCGTTCGCTCTTGCGTTCGTGTCCGTCTGTCACTGCGCATTCTGTGTATTTTCTTTTTGTTAGGCTTCGCCATCGGTTTGAAAAAAGTTTCCTCCTTAGAGCAAACTACTTGAGGCAGGATCTTTGCATTTATTAGTAGTTACTTTTCAATTTACCCTGACCCCGATGTCACACCGTCCTGTGCAGCCGCCTCCTGGACACTCGGCGCCCTGCGTCCTGCTGCCTCAGGCCGGCGCGAGCCTGTGTCTGGGAGGCAGCTCCGGCGGAGCCTAGCCTTTGGTGAGGTCCTGCCGCGCTGCTCTGGTTTTGCCTAAATGTTTCATCTCCTTTGCTGGCTGTAAGAAAGTATCCTTATTTTTTGTTTCTTATCTGCTTCTCAGAAGAGAACCTTGGTAACTTATAATTTCTTTTAGCTTCTCCTTTGTTATCCTGTTGTTTTTTGTGACAAATTTTTGGGTGTTCTTGTTCCGGCCTCCGTGAGCCAGCATGAACTAAATTTGTCACCTGTGTTGTTTGACCAGATTAGCTTACTATTTTGTTATACAGCACCAGTCCCAACAGCTTTGCCCTGAGTCCCTTTGCATATCTGTCCTTTTTCACTTGCTTTCCTGTTACATTGGGTCAGCCTGTAGCCCTGGCCAGGTCAGTTGGTTAGAGTGTCGATATACCTAGGTTGTGGGTTCAGTCTCAGGTCAGGGCACATACAAGAGTCAGCCAATGAATGCATAAATAAGTGGGACAACAAGTCTCCCCTCCACCACCATCCCTTCTGCCTTCCTCTCTCTAAAAATCAATTAAGAAAAAAAAGGATAGCCCCAGCCTTTTCCCATTTGTTTTGTCTTGTCAGCTGAAGTCAGGATGGATATTTTCTTCTGTAGTCATTTTCTATTCTCTCCTGAACAGTATTTTGACCGTATCAGCATCCCTTGTTCTAAAATTAAGATTTTATTTGTTTACTTACTTTTAGAGAGGGGGGAGGGAGGCAGAGAGAGAGGGAGAGAAACAGCAATGGGTGAGCAGTACACCCAGTGGTGGCTTCTTGCATGTCCCCGAGTGGGGACCTGGCCCTCAACCCAGGTATGGTGACCTTTCGGTTCATAGGTGGCGCTCCATCCACTGAGCCACACCAGCCAGGGCGATTTCCCCCTCAGACTTTCAGGATTGTTTTTAGGCAGGGAATTACGTGGAAATTAATGAATGGAAATTCTTGTCCTCTCTTGAATGGAAAGAAAAGAGAAGAGACCAGGGTCAGTGGCCGCCCAGACCTTGACGCATGAGCACGGCCACGTGACAGCAGCCTTGCCTTCTCTAGCCGGGGCCCACGGTGCGGTGATGGGGCGGGCGGGGCCCGGCGCTGGCACTTACCCTCCAGACCGCAGGCTCAGAGAGGGCTGTCTGTGGGGCCGCTCCAGACTGTGATCTCCTGACATGGGGCAGGCTCTTCAAAATGGTTCATCAGAACCATGTCCTTCTTCCGCTCGACGTGCAGGTCCCACGGATCATCCTGTGGCTGATGGTGGAGCTGGCCATCATTGGCTCGGACATGCAAGAAGTCATTGGCTCGGCCATTGCCATCAATCTCCTGTCTGTAGGAAGGTGAGGGGGCTTCCCTGTGCAAAGGAATCGATGTGTTGCTAGATTTTAAAGCGAACGTAAGAATAAAAACCCAACTCGTTTTCCGTTTTCAAGATTCAAGTTTATTGTATTTCCGGTGGAACCAGTCTGGGACCACCTTCCTCACTCCTTGCAGACATAGGCTCTACCTCCCGTGTTCTTGTGTGGGGTTATGTATGCTTCTGTTGTGCAGTCTGTGTTTTATTTGTGTATTACAGTTATTTAATTTCATGTCAGATTATCCCACTAGACAGTGAGCCCCTTGAGGGGTAAGACCCATTCTTTTCAGCTCTGGCCCCTAAGTAACTGACGTAGTAGACAGTCAGGTTTGAATGAACATTACCCAGTTGCTGCTGTGAGCCCAAACTTGCCAAGGCCTGGCCTCCTGCACTGTCTCCTCTCCCATGAGTCCTTGCTTCTCCCAGTGTTGCTTCTGTGGAGGGCTGTGGGGAAGAAAGTGCTTCTCAGTGCTTCCTTTCTTTCCTCTAATGTCCATTTCTTATCTCCGACCCAGGGTTCCCCTGTGGGGTGGAGTACTCATCACCATTGCAGATACCTTTGTATTTCTCTTTTTGGACAAATACGGTAAGTAGAGCGGGAATGGAGGGGTGAGGCAAAGAAGCTACTTCCCCGTCCTGTGGCTGATGGGGGAAGTCTGCGTCCTGCAAACTCACTGCTGCATTTTCCCCTTTAGGCTTGCGGAAGCTGGAAGCATTTTTTGGCTTTCTCATCACTGTGATGGCCCTCACATTTGGATATGAGGCAAGTGTTCCAGGCTATTCATTAGCTTTGTAAAACAAACAAAAAAATTGTTTGCCTTTATTATAAAAGAGAATAATGCTAGGATGGTTTAACTGTACTGCATGTGCTCAGAAGAAGGTAATTGCTTCTTCTTGTTGGCAGCCTGAGGTGACCTCTGAAAACAGTCCACCGTTCACTTGACCCAGAACTATGCAAAATCATGCAGATAAAGAGGTTCAGATCTTTGTGTTCACTTTAAGAACACTCGTGAAGCTGCCCTGTCCACCAGGGGTTTGCATATCAAAAAGTCATCGAGTGTCTGAAGGCTGTCACTTTATAGAAGTGATGTGTGCTGTTCCGTTGCGACAGTGGTGGGGTTGGTGCGTGTGTCCAGGCTAAACGGGTCGGACCAGGGCCAGTGGCCCCAAAAGAGTGCCGACTTCTTGCGGCACGTGCTAAAAAATGCAGAGTAATGCAGAGCTTAAGGGTTTAGGTGTAGAGTCTCAGGTCGCTGAGCACATCCAGGTGAACGAAGCTCCCGAGATGCGGCCCAGAACTTGCAGAGCCTGTGGGCGGACTCACCCACACAGGCACTCTCCCTGCCACACTGAGAGGGTCCTACTGAAAAAGCAGGTTGTTCCTAAACCACAAGAGGAGGTTGCACGGAAGCATAAGACATCCCGGAAGAAACTGAAGAAACAAAACTTAGGGCCCAGAAGTAAAATCAGCATAAAATAAAACATGTTAGTAAAAGTAAAAGCCAGGGGGTGGAGGTGAAGAAAAGAAAGAAAAATCCAATTAAGCCTTGGGCCAGTTTTGAAGGAATACTATCTCTAGCAAAGACTAGTAGTATCCGGGAAGATCTGCAGGGACTTCTGTGTCAAAAATGACTAGGCTTTCTAGGACCTTCCAGACAACCCCCTGGTTCAAAATTGGCCCTCTCAGCAACAGAGCAGCTGTGGAGAGGGTTGGAGAGGGCGTTACAGGGTGATTCTTGGCTGCTAACTTAGAGGGGCCGGTGTTTGCTCATTTTGGCGTGTCCCGCGTCAGGTTCCCGTAAAGGCTAATAGTCGTTATGTTGGTGTGTAGTATATTACAGTGAAGCCCAACCAGAGTGACGTCCTCAAGGGCATGTTCCTGCCGTCCTGTTCAGGCTGTGGCACCCCACAGGTGCAGCAGGCCGTGGGCATCGTGGGAGCTGTCATCATGCCACACAACATGTACCTGCATTCCGCCTTAGTCAAGGTGAGCAAGGCCTTTATCTCAGTGGCCTCCTGGGTAAGTCATGGGGTGTTTTCCTCTAGTTGCAAGGGACACATAACTTAGTTTACAACCGTTAGAGCCCCAAAGGAGCAAGGTATTTTTCTGTGGTTGGACATTTATAAACTCCACACACTTGGACTCTGGTTTATGACCAGAGATAACTAATCCCCCAGAGAGAAACTGGGACTACAGTTCTTCATAAAAGGTCTGAAGGTGCTCCAAGTCTCTTGTGTTTTAATCTCAAAACCCTGAGTGGCCCCAAGGAGGTCAGGAGTGCAGAGCCCAACCAATCTTTCCCCAGTCAGTCTTACACAGTTGTTTGCTCAGAGATTTCAAAGACCTTTACACTTAAGGGTATACATTTCTTAGGGCAGGTTTTGTGGTTCTTCCAGCCACAATACCTGAGAGCTCAGTGGTCACTTAATTGCTCCTGCCCATTTGAGGAATGCGTAATGCCATCCAGGGGTCATGAAGTTCTCACTCGGTGAACAAAGATGGAAGCAGTTTCTCTCACGTTTCATCTGGTCCATTGTTTGTCCTCTGAGTTTTTCGTTGTCTCTAAACTCATGAAATATTACAAGGAAACTCGTTCCAAAAAGTAAAAGACAATGACTGCAACTATTCTCTCTCCAGTCCAGACAGGTAAACCGAGCCAAAAAGGAGGAGGTCCGGGAAGCCAATAAGTACTTCTTCATTGAGTCCTGCATTGCTCTCTTTGTTTCCTTCATCATCAATGTCTTCGTCGTCTCCGTCTTTGCTGAAGCATTTTACTGGAAAACCAACCAGCAGGTGGTGAGTGTGCCAGGGTCCCCAGTGGTAGTGAACGTGAGCGTACCATGATGGCTGGAATTGGCTGGGAAATACGGCAGTGACGTGGGGCGCGGGGGAAAGAGATTGGGCCTCCGCGCTGTCCCCTCAGTCACCACGCTGGGCAGGGTCAGCAGACTGGGGCCGACCAAGCCGAGACCCGTTTTCCCTGCTTTTGGCTGAAAGGGAGATCACTCAGATTAAAGGTTGCCTCATGCGGCTTCATGCCTGCTTGGCCCTTTGTCTCCTGTTTACCACCTGCTAACTTGCCATTTCTGCTGTCTGGTGATGAGGGCAGGTTGGGAGGAGTCAACAAAACAGAAACTGTTGCTGGGACAAACTGGGTTGTTTTTTACTTCTCTGTCTTCTCAGTTCCTGATTGCCTATCTAGGTTGTTTTTCTTTTTTTAACTTTTTAAAAATTGATTTGACAGAGGGAGAGGAACATTGATTTGCTGCCCCACTTATTCATGCATTCATTGGTTGACTCTTGTATGTGCCCAGACTAGGGTTCGAACTCTCAGCCTTGGTGTATCAGGATGACGCTCTAACCGACTGAGCTACCCGGCCAGGGCCTATCTAGTCTCCATCACCACTTTGCTTCCCACCTGTAGTGCCTCACACTCCTGGGGCTGCTTTGACTAAGGACTCCCTATTCTGGTGTCCTCTCGTACTCAGAGCCTTACTAAGGGCTCTCTCTTCTGTCATCATTTGAAATGACCCAACAGTGCACACTGGCGAATAACTTTGATGACATGGGGGCACAGAGAAATTATGGAGGGGGGGTGCGAGTGGTACCTGCTGCCCATCTTTGCCCATCACAACCTGTATCCAGTGCCTTACCTGCAGGCCGAGTCTCGTGGATGACTTGTAAGTGACATGTAGGAGACCTCTTTCCTGGTCCTTGCCTTGAAAATAAAAGTTGCCCGAAATCACGTTCTTTTCCAGATCGAAGCCTGCAGAAATAGCAGCAGTCCCCACACCAACCTCTTCCCTGACGACAACTCAACACTGGCCGTGGACATCTACAAAGGGGTGAGCCGGTTCAGACTGGTGTTCTTCGCCCCTGGGTCGACATTCTTCATGTAGTGTCTGGTCTTTTCTGTGGGTTCACTTCAGAGTTGAGCGTGTCTTCTCTGGGGTGTCACTTATTTCAGAGGTCCAGATGCTAGACAAGCATTTTGGACAGCATAGAAGGAATAGAGGATCAGCTAAACAAATGAATTGTTTCAGCAGTTCCCAAACTCGTGTTGATAGTACAGTGTTCTGCAGGGTGATAATTGGGGTGATCATCGAAAGTATACCTGGTAAAGTGCTCTTCACTGGGGCCTCCCTTACATTCCGAACCTCCAAGAGTCAGTTATGTGTAGCATTTCCCCAAATTATCTGACCTTTTCACTCCTGTTATCTTCTTCTTTTTTAAAGATTTTATTTATTTATTTTTAGAGAGAGGGGAAGGGAGGGAATAAGAGAGGGAGAGAAAGCTCAATTGCTTGCCATTCATCTGCGCTCTAACCTGGGGTGAACCTGCAGCCCAGGCTTGTGCCCTGACTGGGAATCAACTGGCGACCTTTCGCTGTGTGGGACGACCCCCAGCCCACCGAGCCACACTGGCCAGGGCCCCTGTTATCTTCTAAGATAGTGCGTTAAGCAATATAATTTGGGAAATGTAGTGTAGACTTTTTAAAAATTTATAGTTAGGCTATAGTTTGAAGATGAAGGCTTTAGGAGCCTGAAGTAAAAAAAGGACTAGGCTGTCCTGGCTGGTGTGGCTCAGTGGATTGAGTGCCAGCCTACAAACCAAAGGGTCACTGGTTCGATTCCCAGTCAGGGCACATGCCTGGGTTGTGGGCCAGGTCTTCAGTGGGGTGTGTGCAGGAGGCAACCACACGTTGAGTTTCTCTCCCTCTCTTTCTCCTTCCCTTCCCCTCTCTCTAAAATAAATAAATAAAGCCTTTAAAAAAAAAGGACTAGGCTGAGAAATGAAGAACCATCCAACAAAGTTCAGGTTGAAAGCTTTCCAGATGAGGGTGGGACCCGAGTCGGGGACAGTGTGCTGCACTTGGGAGCTGGGCGCCCAGCAGAGCAGGGAGGAGTGCCGTGCCGGCTGTCGTCTGAGCAGTTCGCTGACACACATTCTCCCTCGCCTTCCCAGGGTGTTGTTCTGGGGTGCTTCTTCGGGCCTGCTGCCCTCTACATCTGGGCGGTGGGGATCCTGGCCGCGGGGCAGAGCTCTACCATGACAGGAACCTATTCTGGCCAGTTCGTCATGGAGGTATGTGCTGTTTTGACTGGTAAAGACTAGAGGAAATTGTCTTTTTGTTCCTTATTAATCCCATGCTTCTCAGGTCTTCCTGAGCCTGTCCAAACCCTTTCAGTGTCCTGGTCCAGACATCCATGCTGCCTCTGTGTTTTCTTCCAGGGATTCCTGAACCTGAGATGGTCACGCTTTGCCCGAGTGATTCTGACCCGCTCCATTGCCATTATCCCCACTCTGCTTGTTGCTGTTTTCCAAGATGTGGAACATCTCACGGGGATGAATGACTTCCTCAACGTCCTGCAGAGCTTACAGGTGAGGAGGGAGCAGGGAACACTCACGTCACATTTACTCAGGCAGCACAGTGTGTTGCCCTTAGGCTCTATGCCTCGTGCCAAGTGCTCAGGAAAATTTAGAGGAAGCAGCATGGCCTCAGTCTGCAGGAAATGTGCAATATATGAAGTCCCTGTCATCTAAGGTGTCTTTGGGCTTTTTCAAAAGCCTGTTGAATGGGAATTATAAGCTATAATTGTATGTAGAACACAAAATTATTGTTCAAGCCAAACAATTACTTTGTTTAAAGATTTTATTTATTTACTTTTAGAGAGAGGGGAAGGGAGGGAGAGAAGCATCAGTGTGTGAGAGATATATCGATCAGTTGCCTCTCAAACTCCCCTATCTGGGGACCTGGCCTACAACCCAGGCATGTGTCCTGACTGGGAATCGAACCAGCAACCCTTTGGTTTGCAGGCTGGCACTCAATCCACTGATCCACACCAGCCAGGGCAAGCCAGGCAAATATTTAATGACATGTAGGACACTCCTAGGTCCTAAGCAGGATAAGACAAGGCAGGTACAAATGTTTGTAGAAACACTTATGATCGTAACTGATGCTAGGTTAATGATAGCTGTACAGATTTCAATGTAATGCTCGAGCATTTGGGATGATAGGATCATTTCTCATGGAGTAGACGAGGCAAGGTCTGTGTTTCCCTTTCATTAGCAGTGCTGCTCTCTGGGGTGATCCAGGCCCCCCCAGTAGCCCCAACTGATCTTAGTTTTGTTTTGTTTTTTTCCAGCTTCCCTTTGCCCTCATACCCATCCTCACCTTCACGAGCTTGCGGCCAGTAATGAGTGACTTTGCCAACGGAATGTGAGTGAACACCTCTCAGTTCCCCAGAGCCACGTGGGGCAGGGGGTCTTTGTCAAATAGGCCAGTAAAGAGAGAGTCACATAGGGTTTAAGAGGGGGTTGCTTGTGCTGCCCCCTCAGTCTCTGGCTTAGAGAATGGAGACTGCGAATGTAGTGAGGGAAGGCAGGGACATTTTTATTTGCTGTGGGGAGAAAGTAGCTTTTAGGTCTTAACTCTTTAGCTTCAGCCGTGGAAGTGTAAAGCATCTTAATTCCATGTTAATGATCTGAATGAGAAAGGTCTAAGCTTATGCCTTTTATATACATCTTTAAAGGGTAGGAGGGTAGTTGAAATGACTTCCTGCATCTCTAGAGACTCATTGCTTATTCTATTTTTAGGTTGCATTTCTAGGGACTTAAGTAATAGGAGTTATTTGATAGCATTTTTTCCCTTTGTCCATATCAGTGTCTAATTTTGGCCCATTTAACCACATCTGGGACATGTTAAAAACCGTTTTTCAGTTCTCTTTATTCTTTATTTTGGAAGTACATTTATTAAAGCTGGGGACAGTGAAACAAGGAAGGGCTTAGGGTAGAAGCAGCGATAGGAGAGAGCCTGGGCGGGGCTGCCTTAGCTCACTGGAAAGGCAGAGAAAAGGGGGCCTTGGAGAGAGGTTCAGGGGGTTACCCCGGGAGGAGCTGCTGCCCATGGCTCTGGTTTCAAGTCTCATGGGGTCACTTAGATTTTAGCAGATGCACACCTGAGAGGGAAGAGGGGGAAGGGAAAAGCCTGGGCATATTCCTAGGAAGGGGAGCATGCCTATCTGGAAATGCTTCTTTTTAAAATTATTTATTTATTGGTTGGTTAATTGGTTGGTTTTTTAGGGAGGGAAAAGAAGGGAGAAAGAAAGGGAGAAAAACATTAACGTGTGGTTGCCTCTTGTGCGCCCCCTACTGGGGACCTGGCCTGCAACCTGGGCATGTGCCCTTATCTGGGAATCGAACCAGTGGTTTGCAGGCTGGCACTCAGTCCACTGAACCACACCCAGCCAGGGATGGGAATGCTCCTTACCCCTGTGCTGTGTACCCCACAAGGCGCAGTGTCCTTTGCTGTTTGTGGGCAGGTACGACTGTTCCCCAGTGACTGTGCTGATTCTTTTACAGAGGCTGGAGGATTGCAGGTGGGATCTTGGTCCTCATCGTCTGCTGCATCAACATGTACTTTGTCGTGATTTACGTCCAGGATCTAGGGCACATGCTATTGTATGTGGTGGCGGCTGTGGTCAGTGTGGCCTATCTGAGCTTTGTGTTTTACTTGGTAAGTCCAGTTGGGAGGGGGCAGGGGCATAGGCAGGGGCGGCGGAGATGGGGCTGACACGCAGAAAGCACCCAAAAGAGCACATGACAGTCCGTCTCCAGGTTATCAAGGTAATTTACATGAAATTGTTGAATCAGCTATGGCTAAACCATATATTATGTAGGGTTCAACAATATTTTCAACCATAAAATTTGCTTCCTAAGAGCTATCATCTTTCCATTTCTGTCACTTCTGTCTTTTCCTAAAAGAGAGCGTAGGAACTAAAGGAAGAGGAGCCGTGCGGGCAGGGGGGTGGTGCGCGGTGGGGCAGAAGACGGGACTGCGCAGCCGGTCCCAGAGCTTTGCGGCGGCTCCCTGTAGGTTCGCAGCCCTTCTCCCTCTGCCCCTGAACAGCCGTCCAGTAAGGAGATAAGTACAAGTGGTAGTCTCACACTGAATCATTTTAGAATTATCTTTAAAAACGATGGTCATACAACCACATAGAAAAGGAATGCAGACTGAGGTATACCCAGATAATCAAAGTTTCAAAATTCTGAATAATTATATAAAAATGGTAATAGCCCTTAAGATGGTGGGATGATGGATATATTCTTTTCTTTATTTTCCAAATCTTCTGTAATATTTCTTATATAATGAAAAATGGCTGTAGTAACAACAAGAAGTCTACCCTCCTGTTCTAGACAGGTTTCTCTGAAAAACACAAGGGTTGAGGAGTAGGACAACCGAATTTATACCACGTCTGCTGACGAGAGCGGTGGAGGGTGGGGGCCAGAAACCCGCTGCTGACCTCCACAGTGCCTGCTTGGTCCTGTGGCGGTGTCTGCCGCAGGTCGGCCGTGTGGCTGAGAAAACCTCTGAAGACCATTTTTAAGGGTGAGGGCTGATTCTAGAGTCCGTTACTGTTGTTTAGCTCCAAAACATACTCGCAGAGCAGCTTAGGAGAATGTCCGGTTGTACTAGTCTGTCATTCCTTCCCCTCATCGTGAGGAAGGGGGTAGGGCTAAAGAAAAGTGGCCTTCAGGGAACTGCAGGGCCAACGAAAGAGACCCACTGCAAACTCGAAGCGGCAGGAGCAGAGGGAGCGCAGTGTTGTCACCAGCATAGAGACGCTTTGCTGAGAAGGCAGGTTCCAGGGTGTTCTGAAGCGGTTGTGGGGTCTGGAGAGTGACCTGGCGATAGAAGCTAGGCAAAGCCGGGTGTCCATGGAGGAGAGCAGGCTTGCGCCAGAGCGCACAGTGTGGGCGGTCTCGGTGGGCTCCCGGGTGACGGCTGTGTTTCGTCTTTCAGATTTGGCAGTGTTTGATCGCACTGGGCATGTCCTTCCTGGCCTGTGGGCGCACGGTAAGCATCTCTAAAGTCCTGACCGAAGAAGCCACCGGTGACTATGCTAAGTAAGCCCTGGATCGGCCCGTCCGATCCGCGTAGCCATCAGAGCCAGTGTGTTCCTATGGTTTACTGTGTGAACATAGCCAAAGTATGTGCTGTTGCACAGACCGCGTTTAGGACTCAGCTGTTGGTTGTGGAAGACGTTACTTCACGTGTGTTTGAGAGATGGCGTTTTTTTCCTAACTGACCTCCTCACCTGGAGACTGGACTGGATGGGATCTTTGCAAAGCTGACAGTTTGCTGCTGCTGTTCTGACACTAAACACTTCGGGAGCTGCCGAAGGGCCGGCTTATTTTGCCCCTTTGAGAGCGAACCCTCTGATTCCTAACTGGGCTGTACATTAAAGAAAAGAATTCGGAAAATGCAGTGCATTTCATCATGGAAGTGCAGAGTGGGTAGGCAGATCTGTTTACTAAAGATAATGGATTGTAAAAGGCTGAGAAATACTGATGCATGCCCTTTCAATTATTTTAATTATGAAAAAGTTAAATCTCCACTAGAGTGGTTTTATCCATACTAAATATAAAATTATGAGACATCTACCTCTGTAAGGTTCAGAATTCTTTAAATTTCTACTTTAAATTTCTCAGTGGAAGTTAAGAGGAGTAATAAAGCATTAAGGCGATAAATGGACAAATAGCAAAACTCACCTGTAGGTGGGGGTTACCAGTCACCTCGAAAATCACTTAGAGGATGTTCCTCAGAGATTGCACGCTTACCAGGATTTTCTTGGCACTACCACTTTTAGTAACTTTTATGTCTGTACACAGCGCTTTCCTGATACTTAGTCTCAAGCATATACAGTTGCAAAACCTTCACCTTCCTCCTCCAGGAGGGTGGTAGGGAAAGATGGTAGCATTTATAAGCTGGTGTTCTCATGAGACTTTGGGGTAAGGAGAAAAGACTTGAAAGGAGAAGAGGAGCCACCCGTTATATTCGTAAAAGCCACCTCCTGCCAGAGCCATCACGTTTCCTGAAGTGTGCCCAGGACGACTTGCAAGGCAGTCTCAGGGGCTCCGGACCTAATGGTCGCAGAGGTCTCTCAGCAAGGTTGCGCTGGGCTGCCTCTCCCAGCCATTCCCCCCAGAGGGAAGAACCCTGAGACCAGACGGCGGAGCTCTGGAGTCAGAGGAGATGGGTGCCTTCAGCCCGAAGCTCCTGCTCTTCAGCCCCTTGCAGCATTTTCACGTGTGGAGCCAGAGACTGAGATCGTCTCAGATCAAACCACGTTTGTCTGATGGAGATAAATAATCAAGTCTTGTATAGCTGTTGCCTTGGTGAGGACAGCACTGGGAATGGTGTTGAGTGACTTCTCCTGTGGGGTGGGCTTTCTCCTGGAGTCCCGCTGGATTGATGTTCTCTGTTCATTTGAGCACCGACAGGCATTATTGTGGATATTTTGCACACAGTCAAAAATGCAGAGAGGATAGACTGTCTTCTGTGAGTCATTTGGGGTAAACTACTGTTTCACTGACATACTTTACGTTAGCCACTCAAGTAATGTAGCACAGGATCTTGAAAGACACATTTCCCTCACCGCTCCTCCTCGCACCCCTTTCCCCGGTGAAGATTTCGGAGAGTGACACCTTGAGCTGCAAGGTGTGGCTACAGAGTGAAGGCCAGTCTGACCCAAACATTCTTTGTAAAGACGATGCAGAGACATTTACCTTTGTCCTAAGTCTGGGTGGGCCCAGGCATTCTCAAAGTCACGGATATTTAGAAGCCCAGATAAAACCTGCCAGTTTTTTTTTTAAGTTGTATTTATGACTTGGAGTGATGGAAAATTTCTTCCCAATTCAATGGCACTTTATAATACTACATATCTAGTATTTCACAGTGTTAAAACCTCCTGAACTGGATTCCGTGTGGCCCTCTCGGCCAGGGCATTGCAGCCGGCACTCCGGCCACGGCGAGCGACGTTCGGTCTCCCGGGTCTGCCAGTGCCGCGAGTGCCGTGAGTTTTGTCCGTGCCTTTGTGTGGGACTTGTAAGGACACACAGCTGGACTTCACGTTCGTTGGCCCTTGCTCTCCAGAAATGTGACATGAAGTAACGGTGCTGCCGCAGCCTGCGAGGAGCTCCCAGGGACGGGGCGGGGGTGCCGTCTGGCTCCCGGGAGGCCGTGCTGGCGGTTTTAGGAGTGGTTACAGCTGAGACTTTAGTGACCGTTCAACAATATGTAAGCTTGGTTTGTAATTAAAAACAGTTTCCTTTTTCCAGTTTGGCTTCCTGGGTATTTTTTTTTTAACTTGAAAAATACTTCATTAATGAGGGTCTCAACAATTTTGAAATACTAAAACATCAACTGCCAGCTGGAACAGCGCACCACGCCCACG
>PVKM010029658.1:0-17682 GCA_004027735.1 Carollia perspicillata | reverse complement strand
AACATGTAGGAAAGGCTGAGACATCCTCTTGCCATAATCTCCACCCAGCACAGAATCATAATACTACTGGAGAAACCCTGGTTCTTCTTACCGACACAGTAAAGAATTACAGATCGGTGAGCCTATTAGCGTGCCTGTAATGTTTATTAGTGCCAAGTTCTAATGGGAGAGCAAAAGCAAGGGTGGCTAGAGCAAGGGTGGCAACAGCAAGGTGGCCAGAGGTCAAGCAGCCAGCACCTGGGTGACCATAGCCCAGGTGGCCAGAGGCTGGGTGGCCACCCCACCCCTCTGTGTGGCAAGAAAGGCCAAGAGAAGAAAGAGAGTCCTTTGTTCTGAGGACTTTTGTAGTTGACAGAGTGGGGGTGAAGAAGTTACATATTGATTGATGGATAAAGGTGGTTCCAGCTTTCCCCTGGGAGACCTGACTACCCAAATGTAGGTATGGGACGGGGGTCTGTTGGCCCAAATACTTATCTTGCTCCAGACTCTATTTGTTCATTTTGCATACGTGACAAGGGGCAATCAATTAACCATAGTTGTTTTAGGGGCTTTTCTTTGGGCACTGTAGATTCCCCCCTTCTCCCCTTCCAGGCCTTGGGATGAATACACAGTCTCAAGGTTTTCCTTTTCCCAGCTAATGGAGATGATACACACAGACTTTCATGGGTTGCCCCCTTCCTACACTATCTTGTTGTTCAGAATGCCTGGCAGACTTATCAAACCAGGCTCGGGATTACTGGGTCAATGAGTGAGACATGTGTTCCTTTGCTTTTAGCCTCCTGTATTAAGTTCTTTTGTTAGTTTGTAATGGTGAGGACTCTGCCTTTATTTCCCTTCTGGTCGCTCATTCCTAGCTGCTACATAGTGTCAAAAGGTGTTGCCTGGCAATCGGGAAGCTAGCTTCTGGCCAACAACAGCAGCACAGTTTCAGAGTTGTTCCTGTGCTCTCTCCTGTAACAGTACAATAAGGAAGGAAACCCCCACTCCCAACTTCTCCCTGAAGAGCAAAGGGTCTGTACTGTACTTGTAGCACCCTATCTTCTAAGAATTCCACTTGAGGGATGGGCCCTCAAAACACCTACTTCTGAAAGCCAGTGGGGCTTGAGTCCATGAGACCCACTGGATGGTAGTAAACAAAGAAACAGTTCTTAACAGGAACATAAGCACTCACCACTTCTGTCCCCTCAGGGCTCTGTGCAGAGGCAGTAAGCAGAAAAGCCCATCTCCTAATTTTTCCCTGGGAGTGGTTTAACAACATATTTTCCCAGATGCTGCCTGTATCCAGCTTCTAATCAGCCTCAGTCTAGGTGCTGCCAGTGATCCCCCCCTTTGGGACACTGACAGGTCTTGGCACACTCACAACTATTGGCTGCCACAAAGAACAAAGATGGAGGCTTGGACAATCATAAAAGTTGGAGAGACATCCAGGAGTTTGGGCTGATCTGATTGACAAAATTTGTCTTCTACATGAGACTAGCCTGTCAAGACTGGGACAGGTGGTTATGTTACCTAACACACAAAAACCAACACAGGCAGTCATGGAAAATGAAGAAACACAGAATGTATTCCAAACAAAAGAACTAGAAAAACCAAACTACACCTAAAGTTAATAGAAGGAATAATAAAGGAATAAAGATCAGAGTGGAAATAGATGAAATAGAGACATAAAAGACCAAAGAAAGATCAATAAAACCAAGAGCTATTTTTCTTAAAGATAAACAAAATTGACAAACCTACAGCTGGACTAGCTAAGAAAAACAGAAAGAAGACTCAAATAAAATAAGAAATGAGAGAGGAGACATTATAACTGATAACAGAAATATTAAGGATTATAAGAAATTATTAAAAAGCTCCTAGAAACATATGACCTAACAAGACTGAATCATGAAGAAATAGTAGAGAGATTGAATCAGTAATCAAAAATCTCCCAGCAAATAAAAGTCTAGGACCAGATGGCTTCACTGGTAAATTCTACCAAACATGTAAAGAAGAATTAATGCCAATCTTCCTCAAACTCTTCCAAAAAAGTAAAAAAGAAGGGAACATTTCCAAATTCATTTTACAAAGCCAGCCTTACCCTGATAACAAAGCCAGACAAGGACTCTCCACAAAAAGGAAATCACAGGCCAATATCCCTGATGAACATAGACGCAAAATATTAGCAAACCAAATTCAACAATACTTTAAATATCGACAAAATATTAGCAAACCAAATTCAGCAGTACATTAAAAGGATCATATACCATGATCAAGTTGGATTTATTCCAGAGACACAAGGATGACTTGACTTCCGTAAATCAATAAATATGATATACTTCATTACCAAGTTGAAGAACAAAATAATATAGTTCATCTCAGTACATGGAGAAAAAGCTATTGGCATCATTCAACATCTTATAGTAAAAACTGTTGACTAACTTGAGTTTAGAAGGAACATACCTCAACATAATAAATGCCATATATGATAAACCCACAACTAACATCATACTCAGTGGTTAAAAAACTGAAAGCTTTTCTCTAAGGAACACGACAAGGGAGTCCATTTTCACCACTTTTATTCAACCTCATACTAGAAATCCTAGAAAGAGCAATTCTGCATGAAAAGAAATAAAAGGCATCCAAATCAGAAAGAAGGAATTAAAATTGCCTCTCTTCACAGATGAAATATTATATAGAGAAAACCCTAAAGACCCTACCCAAAAACTCTTAGAACTAATAAACAAATTCAGCAAAGCTGCAGGATACAAAATCAATACACCAATATTATTCCCTCCCCTGATTCATCTGGCCGCTTATTCTCAGTAAGGGCCCATGTTCTACGTTACCCACTGAGGAAGGCTTTCCCTAACTACCCAGCATCAGCCAGGGCCTCATCTCATATGCAACGCTCCTACATGCATTTTCTTCAAAGCACTTTTCACCACCTAAAATTGTCGTTTTACTTGCATCCTTATGTATTTTCTGTTTCCTCCTGCTAAAAAATCAACTCCATGAAAGTACCAACCATGCCTGTATCGTCCACAACATGTACTTGGCTTCAATAAATATTTATGGAATAAGCAGATGAATGAAAGGTAGGCGTAAAGAAGCATGGAAGTGTTGACAGGTAGTCCAAAAGGACTCCAGGAACTCAATGAGCCTTGAAGGGCAAAGAACGGTAACCCACTCGGAATCTGACTTAGCTGGCCCTCTTTCGCTGTTTCTTTCACTGGGACAGATTGCCTACCTCCACTTCTGCCCAAGTCAAACTTATAACCCAGAAAGCAACTGCTAAATGCTTACTGAATTGGATAACTTTACTTTTAAAAACAGTTCCGCAAGATACGTATCACTTCTGAATAGGAGCTAAGTGCCCGTGTGGGGCTCGAGGGAGGTTCTTCTGGTTCAGACCAGCAGTGCCCCAGGCAGACTGCTCTCCGCGTCGAGTGAGAACAAAATGAAGCAGAGCTGCAGGTAACCCTGACCAGTGTTGACGCAAAAGGAAAGAAAGAAGCCTACTCCAACTTAACTCCTTTTCCTTCTCTAGGCCTCAAGCCTAATCTAACAGAAGTACGTGGAATGTGGCATCTTGTATCTTTTGTGATTAAAATGCTATAGTGTTTAACTTAGACAAGTATTTGGTTTCTCTACCATGCTTTTATTTCTAGGAATACTTACACAAAGATGAGAAATTAAGGCTTAATCTCTCTCTCTCTCTCTTAGATATCTATACTCCCAAAGTTTTGCTTGTATTTTTTAAGAGAGAGAGAAACACTGATGTGAGAGACAAACATTGATCAGTTGCCTCCCATACATGCCCCAGCAGGGAATTGAACCTGCAACCTATGTATGTGCCCTGACCAGAGATTGAACCTGCAACTATTTGGGTGTATGGGGATATGCTCCAACCAAATGAGCCACCCAGCTAGGACATACTCCCAAAGTTTTAAACCATTACTACTTGGAATAGTTGCACCCCGTTTCCATCCCATGGTCCCTATTACCATGTCATTTCAACCACAATCAGGCAGGACACCAAAGGGGATTACACATTCTATGAGAATGAAACATGTTCAGAAAACCCATAAGAAGAAAAGGCCCTTTTTGTGTTTAATAATCATGGACAAGCAAAGAAAAAGGCAAGTGAAGGAAGCATCAGAAGTATTTACTGGATAGTCGTTTGGGCCCACAGGAGTTGACAAATCTTTCCCTGGTTTGACAACAGGTCTTCAGCCTAGTGTTTGTCAGACAAACACTATTGTATTATGCCCTCAAAACCCTTCAAGGTCAAGGAAAAACTTGGTAAATGAGAGAAGGAAAATGTCTAAAATAAGTAAAACTCCCTCAAATCTTAGATTGCACACCTCATAGCAACTATGTACATGTGATGGTGCCACAGATACATACTTACGAAATTATTTTTTTAAACTTCTGGAAATCAAACAGTGCTCAAACACACACATCATAAACATATATATTTTGTGGAGGAGACCTGCGGCATATGTGACCAGATTAAATGCTTATCATGTAAAACACAGTTTGCAAATTAATAAAAAAGACTGATGTCACAATAATAAATGAACCATATGAAAGAAAGCAATCAACAAAAAAACAAGAAATTCAAATGCCCTACTAACATTTATTCATATTTTATTTTTTTATTCATTCATTCAACAAATATTTACTGAGTATTAAGTATGTGCCTGGCATTACACAAGATTCCAGGTGCATGGTGATGAGCAAAAATGGCCCTGCTCTGCTCGAGCTCACAGTATGATATGAAACCTGACTTGCAACCAAGGAAATTCTAATTAAAATGGTGTTTTACCCACTAAACGCTCTCAATTTGCATTTTATAAATTTGGCAAGATACACTAAGAAGCTTAACATTTTTCATATGCCTTGTCTTGGTACTTCCATACCTGGGAATTTTTTCCTAATGGAATAATCAGAACGATACAAACAAATTTATGCACAAGGTTGTTAACTATGCTACTTGAGAACAGTAGAAGCTGGAAGCCACCTTAGTATTCAACAACTGGTAACTTTTTCTAAAAATATTTAATGTCATAGAAGATTCCCACCAAAAAAGTGTGGCTGAAAAACTCATGATGCATAACTGGATACAGTGATAACATGATACTGATGTGTAGGTGTATGTATAGTCTACGTTTTCTACAGTTAAAGTGTTGGCCCATTAATTAAGAAAAACGCTTTTTAAATAATCAACATGAGTGCTTTCGACAGGGATGCTATCTTGTAAGTTAATTGCCAAATAAACCGTCTAAACATGTTTGTAATGTTTGGAGCATACTGGGGCTAAGACAATACTACTCATGTTGGAAGCAATACAAACCAATTCTCTTAATTGCTTGAGCAATAAAACGCTACTTTATTGTTTCAGTTCTTAAGAAAGCTTCAAAGTTTAGCTGACATTCGCTTCTGCCTTTATAAAAGAAACACAGCCTATGAAATCATTTAAAGCCCCAGACCACCGAGTGTGGGACTCAGGACTGGGATTGTCTCGGCTGTGCCCTGACTCACGAAGGTCCCCAGCCGCCCTCGGGCCGCAGGAGGCGGCCTCGGCAGGGCAGCGCCGCCGCTCCGCTTCCCGCCTGGGGGAGGCACCTGGGCCCTCGTCGGCATTTCAGAAATCTGTTCCAGCCACTCCTTTATGGCGGATCAGTCTTATTCACTAAATATATATTTCGCTCTCAGAGGACGCAGAACTAATCACTGCCACTTCTCTTTAATAATAAATGGTGAACTTCAATTGCGACAGCACTCAACCAACTAATCAGTACTCGCCGGGAGGTGCAAAACTGCAACCTGCCCGTGGACTTGAAAGGCCAAACATTTCCTGTTCCTGCTCGAGGCCCAGAATAAACTTACACCAAGCGGGAGATGTGCTTGCGGCCGCCCCCCGCGCACGGGCCGCGGGAGCCCGGCCTCCATCTGGCCACGGCCCGGCGGTCCGCCCCCTTCCCCTTGCGCCCCGGGGACCCTCAAAGCCCGCCGCTCTGCCTGCTCCACAATCTGGGCTGCGGCTCCCTAGGGCTTTTAATGCTTCCTTTTAAATTCGCTGTTCAGTTGCAAACCAATTAGCCCTTTCCATTTGCCCGCGCGGGCGGCCGAGAGCGGAGAGCGCCCCGTTCGCCCCCTCGCCAGCGTCAACGCGTGGGCTCGGCGCAGTGGGCTCCGGCGCTGCCGGGCCTACGCTCGGCTAAAGGCGGGTCAGCGCCCCAGGGGGCATTTACGCCCGCATTCCAGGCTTTGGTCTTCAAGGTCTTTTTTATTTACAAGGAAAAGTAAGGGTCGCCCCTTTGATGGTTTCTTTGTGTAATGTAAAGTATAAGGGCCACCCCACACACTTGTATTCTCATCAAAGCGGCGCGGGCCCACCTTCATCCACTGCTGATCTGGATATGCTACCCGGCCTTTGGAAATCTTGAAAGATCTCTGTCCCAGACACAGGGCTAAAGATCCTGAATATGTGTTGGAACACAAGCCATATTCATCATAAAATTCTGTTTATCCAAGGTGTACTGTGAACTCCACGTCGCCCATTCTGATGAGGGAGTGAGCATTTGAAGCGGAGCTGACTGCAGTTTCTAGTAGGCCATACTATAGTTTTAAAAGAGAACTATATTATTCCCAAATTACTTCATCATTTGTATAATTAGTTCGTCCTTTGTGTCCCGGAGACCCAAACAGATCTTAAGTGGTATTTATTTTCACATTTAACACATTTCTGTTACTTTTTAAAACGTGAATTAATTTAGAACAGGTTGTTAGCAGCATAGGGACTGATATTGAAATAGCTTTCCTGGTTCGCACAGAGCCCTACCAATGTACTTTTAATTTTACCCACTTAATCATGCGCGGGGATGGAGAAATGCTTGGAAGCACTTGCTCTCCGACCTCTCACTGAAAAACAGCGGGCATGTCAGCGATGAGCCTGGAGTGCCCCTCTGTGGAAGAAAGTGAGCACTACAATTTCTTCCTTACAGGTGAGTCCGTTGCTGCCGCTGGTTTGGGAACCTTGTGTTTCTTTATCTTTGGCCGTCATTAGGTCGGATCTCACTTTTCCGTTAACATCTGTGAGTGGACTCTCACTCCTGCCCTTCCATGGAAACATAAATATTTGTGGAAAATAATGAATGTATGAATCCTTTTGTCTCCTCTCCTCACCAACTTTTTTCCAGCTGATAAAATCTAAGTACATTTATTTTCTCACAAAATCTATGGCTGTATTAGTCCCCATTCTGACATGTAGGAGCAGATAGAATGAAGGACTAGGAGCGTACATAGGCGTTATCTCATGTGCCAGCTCTCAACTATTGGCAGTGGATGCCAAAAAAAGGATACTGAGGCCAAGTTTAAGCTCAAAAGGAAAAGAGTGATGTGATGAGTGAGCAGGTGCAGAAAGGAAATCACTCCATGCCCTGGAGCTGCAACCTCTACTGTCTACCTGTAACAGTGCTGGCCATTGGCTAATAGTTGTGGAACTGAATTTGTTTCATTTCAGTCTCTGTTTTCACTTCAAAAGCTAAAACAGTAATGTGGTTCGGTGGGTTGAGTGTCGTCCTGCAAACTCAGAGGTCACCGGTTCGATTCCCAGTGAACGCCCTTGCCTGGGTTGCAGGCCAAGTCCCCAGTGAAAAGCAAAGGATCCATGTGTTTTTCCCTCTCTTTCTCACTCCTTTCCCTCCTCTCTAAAAATAAATACAATCTTTAAAAAAAAAAAAAAGAAAACAGCGTATTCCTCGTATCCCTTTAATCCTGCCAAACAATAAATTTAAAACTCTCTGCATTATTGTATACCTTCTATCTTGGTTTCCAATCCTTCATGTGCTCTTCTTTTTCTCAAACTGACTTTGCTCTTGGTGCCGGTATGTGACAATGCTCCCAATCATGTAAAAGTAGGAACTGGTTGGGGGGTGTTCATAATTATGGTGGCATAAACTGGGGCTGCCCTAGGCAACTTAGGACATATGGTCACCTGCTTGTAAACTCTAACGTTCAAGTGTCCAGGCCACTGTGCACTCCAGAATGTAATAAGCAACTCAGTAACCACACACGTAATAAGCTCACATCTCAATAAATTCCCCTCAATAAATGTTCTTCAGAAACAGTGTCTGTGCTCTCTATTCATTTACCTTGTTTGCTCGACAGCGGGTGTGTCTGACTACAAATCACAGGCTCCTTGCAAACTTCCAGCTCACTGCTAGAGGAAACTCAGGTTTCTACCGCAGAAGGTTGCCTCCTATTAGACCCTCGGAAGCTGAGTACAGAGATGACATTTCAAGCACCAAGAAGTCCAGAACAGTCATGCTTCCACTTTACACAACTGATGTGTCTCTGAAAAAGTGCACCTCCGATGAATCACATTTTTAATTCATTGGTGAAACTGACTAAATAATGAAATCTTGGAGTGAACTCCCATTAAAAATTTGTTTAAACTTTTTACGTGACAATAATGTACTGTTTTATAAATCTAGATTGTGATATAATTGGCTTTCTTAAAGCAGAAAATGTGGCCTGGAACTTTGGTTTCCCCTAGAGATGATAAACCTCTGAGTAGCAAGTTCAAGTTTTAGTAATGGAAATATTTTCATTAAGATGCTTTTAGCTGCAAGTGACCAAACACCACATCTGTTCTTTACAGTGAAGACAATGTACTGACTCATATAACTGAGAATTCCAGCTGCAGTTTGAAGCAAGAGCTGTTTTAGAGGCTCACAAGATCTCTATTTTTCCAGTTTTCTGCTTTATCTTCCAACATCAGGTGTTGGCTTCATCCCAACATTATCATAGCTGCAGAAAGGAGGTAACTCAGTGTTCTCCAAGAAGAACTAGCAGATGAAAACGGCTGAGTCACTTGTTTAGAGATTTTTTATGAAGTAATGTACAGATTAAACCGATTTAAAAGAAAAAAATTTTACTGTGAGCAGACAGAGGTCCATGGTGGAGGAACCTCCCTTAGGTTATTGTACTGTGTTTAGTGGGTGGGAAGGGGAGGCTGTGGTGCATACCACACTGCTCCAGGCTGCACAGAGGTCCATGGTGCTAGGAGAAACCTCGGAGAACACGGGGCACTGTCTCTGTAGTGGACTGAGAGAGTAACTAAGGCCCAGAGACGCGGAGTCAGTGTAAATTTCACTTTACGAGAACTGAAGAGACACTTTAAAATGGGCATGGGGATCAAGCTTCTGCACGCCCAGACTTGTTTGTAAGGGAATAGCACCCGCGAGTCAGTCTTACCCGGAACTTCACGCACTCTTGACCAAACCAGGACTCCCAATGAAGAGTCCACAGTACAATTTCAAAGCAAGCTGGTTCTGATACCCACAGCTGGTTCTTGGCTTAATATGGTGTTTTCTGAATTGAGATACATATATGGCAAATGATACATTGTATATTGTAGGAAAATATAATTGGTATATCAAGCTCATGATTTCACCAAGATTATTGTTTAGGATGAGACTAGAATTGATGTGTCACTGGCATTCTACCTATATAATCCTTTTTTAAGTCTAAGGTGCAAAAATACCTATGAGCTTCTACACAACCAACCTCACACTTGAAAGCCAATTTTACACACTGCTGTATTCACTGAAAAGCTTTGAACATTCTGGATAGGTATGAAGATTTAAGAGGAAAATTTTATGAAGCTTTAAAGACTGTCAATCTCATTAATGCCAAACCATTGATTTCTTTGCTGTTTTATTTAACTTTTTAAAGAAATGGAGCTCATTGCCTTTTATTAGTAATATTCACACCCTTTTATTTGTTTTGCAGAAAAATGTCAAGTCTCTTCTATATGTAATCTTTAATCTGACAAACTGTATGCATGACTTGTGCTGGTGTTAAAAGATAATTGTTCACTTGGGATTTTAAGTCCAGCCTTCCATGGCGAGTTCTCATTCTACAGGCAAGATAGAGTGAATGGGAAAGATCATAAAACCGAAGCTGTGAGGAGTGCTGCTTGATTATGGTGAAGTCTGATTGTCCTATTTACCTTGTTTAAACTCTGCTGAAAAACTAGTTATAAATATTTCAAACCTTACTAAAGAGACACTTGGGAAAAAGCCTCAGATTTCTGTTTCTGGCGGTAAGAGAGAGTAAATATTCTGAAAGGTCCTCCAACCTCAAAATAAATAGACCCTGGATAAGCCATCCTTTATTGTATTTATGACTTTGTAAAAAAAAAAAAATAAAGGAAGGAAGGAAGGAATTTCAGGATATTCTCTCCAAAAATAAATATTTAAAATCCAGGACAATGAGCAATAATAAAAAGGGGAAAACATCCTGACCTAAAGACAAAAGCCAATATTAGAGCGCTAATAGATAGACTAAATCTTGGGCTCGGAGCAAGTGTAAGGGTTGGGCTTGAGGTTCTCACATTAAGCTGATATTCTCAGAGAGAACTGAAATATTCCAGGTCAGTAGCCTCTAACCATTCCCATTGTACTCCCACAAGATTCCAACAAATTAAGGACAAACAAATATTAGGTCAATACCAAAATCAGAAAATACGCATGGAAAAAAGTCACTACTATTGCAAATCATCAGTAACTACAGATCAAAATCCCCAAGGAATTTATTTGAAGTTGTCAGGCACAAAATATAAAATTTCTGTATATAAACTATTTAAATAATTAAATGTGTGTTTACAAAAATGAGTAATCATTAAGAGACTGTCAAAATCATCCTGAAGATTTGAAAAATAAAAACAAAAGGAACTCTTAGAAATAAAATACATCATTGAAAAAGAACATGTAACAGATGGCTTAGATTTCAGATGAGAGGTCAGTGAAGAGAGAATTTGTGAACTGGAATAGAAGATATCTGAATGAAATATCCAGGAGCCTGTAGAGAGAAAAAAGGAGATAGAAAGTAAGGCAGACTACATGGAAGTGTGGAATAAAAACTTTAATATACATCCAGCCAGAGTCTTAGAGAAGAGAATAGACAGAATGGAGATCCTACAATATTTGAGGAGAAAATGTCCAAGAACTTTCCAGAATTGATGAAATGCATAAACTCACAGGTAAAGGAAGTTAATACATAACAAGCAAGATAAATAAAAAGAAATTCACAATATAGACATTGCAGCGAAATTGCAGACCACAAAAGGCAAAAAGAATATTTTAAAAGCCACCTGAAAGAAAAGGAATGATAATTAGACTCTCAACAGTAACAATGGAAAGCAAAAAAAAAAAAAAAGAAAAGAAAAATAATAACTTCAAAGTTATTGAGAGAGTTATTAACAGTTAACTTAAAATTATGTATTCAGCAAAACTGTAGTTTCATAAATAATAAGAAAATTAAGACATTTTCAGTAGAACAAAAACCTGGAGTTTGCCATCAACAAATCTTCACCATGGGAATGTTAAAGAATGTGCTTCAGTAAGAAAGAAAATCATTGCTAAAAGAAAGTCTGAAATGAAAAAAAGTGAATAGATAAAAATGTGGATAATTCTAAAATGACATTATATGTACAAAAACAGAAAAGGACTAGGAGGTGGAAGAGGATAAAGAAAGGAGGAGAGGAGAGGAGGAGATATAATTTATTATGTTTGAAAATAAAATATAAAACTAAAGTTCTAGTTTCCAATAGCATTTGAATCAGAAGTGAGTAGAAAGTGATCTAAGATCCTTGTATTTTTCAGGAAAACATTGAACATATTGACTTACTTCAACCTTAGATTTATTATGTATGATATAATTTTAATGTTAATTACTAAAATAATATATTATTTTTAACTAATAGAGGGGAAATTTTGATTAAGAAAAAATTTTACTAAAAAACTGAATTTTTAAAAGGTGAGGGGAGGAAAGAAGCAACAGTGAAACAGATACGGAAAACATTACATTGATAGAAACAAGTCCAAATAGATCAATAATCATAATAATTGTAAATGAATTAAATACCAATTAAAAGAAAAGCATCAGTTTTTCCAAAAATCTAGCTTTACAGGCTATAATAGTCACATCTAAAATACAAAAATGTACATAGATTAAAAGTACAAAGACAGATGTCAAAATAATGCAGAGATCACAACGTATTAATGTTGGATAAAATGGAGTGTTTGACAGAGAGCACAGAAGGTTGCTGGGTAGTAATAAAAGTTTTCAATTTGCTATGTGATTATAACAGATTTTAACTTGGATGCACATAATAAAATTGCCTCAAAACTATGATAGGATATTTTAGCACACCTCTAGTAATTATTAATGGTTTGAAAGATATTAAATTAATACAGATAAAGGATATTTAACAAATATATATAGCAAGATTGCTATCATTAACATTAAAAATTATGTACCTAACAACTAAATACACATTCTTCTTAAGCTCACAAGCAATGTTTCCAAAAATCAACCACTTGCTCAGTCATAAAGCAAGTCTCAACACATCTCAAAGAATCGGTATCATAAAGATTATTCTCTGGCAACAATACAGTTGAAAAGTGAAGGGACGATAACAAAAACTCGATGAAAGACATCAAGCCACACATTCGACAAACCCCTAGAACCTTCATCAGGATAACTGCAAAGGAAAAGTATAATCAGCACATCAGAGTAAAAGATCCGAACACCAAAGACAAGCAGCAAAATTTAAAAGCAGCCGGAAGAAAAGGACATTCCATCTTCTCAGGGGCAACAGTAAGAGGACTATCCATCTTCTCAACAGAAACGACAAAAGTCAGAAAAGAATGTGCTAAAAAAAATAACAGTAAACAAAAGTTTTGTATTCACCAAAAATATCCTTCACAAATAAAAGCAAAATAAAAACAGTTTCAGACATACAAAGAGTGGGTGAATTCATCCCTGGCAGACCGACATTAAGGAAAACGATGCAGGGTGTTCTTCAGGCAGAAAGACAAATCACCCCAGAAAGTTCAAAGGTGCAAGAAAAAATGGAGAACAGAGAAGATCATCTAGGGGTAAATATAAATGAATATTTACTATATAAAACAAGACTATTGCCTCATAGGGAGATATATATGATTACATATTGTTACACAGAGAAACATTTACATATATGTATATGTACCTGAGTTCATGTATACACATATATTTCTTTGCTCTGTCAACTAGAAGACTTTAAAAAAGAACCCTTGAATAGCAATGAACAAACATATCTAGCACGCAGATCATGGTTTCTGACACCATTCTCCAATAAAAAACAGCAAGGGCCCCTTGGAGATATGCAGACAAGAACGAAGGCAGGAAATACACACGACCAGCCTGTAATCTGTTGTAGTGCCAGAATGTAAGAAAGTGCTAAAAAAATGATGAGTGCGTACTTCAGAAGGGTACAGGAGACAACTAAAAGATCTCCCAATGGCCAAAGCTAGAGTAATTTGAGCAACAAAATACCACTGGTTTATAGCCCAAAGTACAAAATAAATATCCATGAGCCCACAATGATACAAATAAATGACTAAATAAATTAATAAATGCAGAAAAATATTCATTGCAAAAAAATTCCAAATACATTGTGCAGATACTTCAGTCTTAAGAAGGGGGAACGTAACTCCCCTCTGTTTCAGTAAGAGCTATGTATAAACAAATATTTTCAACAGAATAATAAATGAAATGCATTTTAAAACATGTGGGTTGCACATAAAGCCAGGCTTACAAGGGAAGTTTTTAGGCTTAAGTACTTAAGAAATTTTTAGGCTTAAGTACACTAAAAAAGAGATAAAAAATTAATGATCTAAGAATTTATTCTCAAGAAGTTAGGAAAAGAACAGCAAAACAATCCCAAAGAAAATTGAAAGAAGGAAATAATAGAGATAAAAGCAGAAATTAATGTAGTAGAAAAGACATACAATACACAAAAAAAGAAATAACATAAATTATCAATATCAGGAATGAAAGAGGAAATGTCCCTATAGATAATACTACTGTTTAAAAATTAATTTAAAAGATGCAATAAATAATGTATGCCAATAATTTGACAATTTAAATGACATGAACGAATTCCTTGGAAAACTTAACTTACCAAAAGTGACGCAGAAAGAACAGAAAAGTTTTCTTTATGGAAAGGTTTAAACCTACATGTTCAATTTCTTTAATTGCCTAGGATTATTTGAGTAATTTGATTCTTCTTTCATGAGCTCTGAGCATTTGTGCCTTCAAGAAATTTGTCTACTTCCCTAAGTTATCGAATTCATGAGCATAAAGTTGCATGTGATGCTCCATTTATTATCCTTTCAAAATCTGCAAGGTGGTAGTTACGGCTCCTGTTTCACACCTGACATTGGTAACCTTGTCTTCTCAGCCTGATGAAAAGTTTACCCATTTTCTTGATCTCCTCAAATAATCAGACTTTGATTACATTGATTTTCTCTATTGTTTTTTTGTTTTCTATTTCACTGATTTCTCCTTGCTCTGGACTAAGTTTTCTCTTCCTTCTCGAGTTTCTTGAGGTAGAAGCTGATAAAGGACATCAAAAAAAAACCCTTTACATTTAATATCGCACTTAATGATAAAAGACTGAATGCTTTCCCCCTAAGATCAGAAACAAGACAAGGATGTCCTCTCACTCTGCTGCTATTTCACATCATAATGGAGAAAAACAATGGCATAAACCAAGAAAAAGAAATAGAAGGCATGCATATTGGAAATAAAGAAATAAGCCTGCCTTTATTTGCAGAAGACAATTGTCTACATAAAAAAAATAGTAATGAATCTACAACACAGTCACACTATGATTTTGGCAATATTGCAGGATGCATGATTATTGTAAAAATAGTAATTGTAATTTTATGTAGCAGGAATGAACAATTGGAAAGTAAAATTTAAAAGCAGAGTGATTTACAGCGTCATCCAAAAACATGAAATGCTTAGGGACAAATCTAACCAAGTTAGGCAAAAGCTGTATACTGAAAAGTATAAAGCAGTGCCACGAAAAATTAAAGAACTAAATGTACTGAGTTCACAGATCAGAATATTCAGTACTGCTGAGTTTTCAGTTCTTGCCAAATTGATCCACAGGTTCAATACATTACCAATCTATATCTCAGGAGGCTTTTTTTTTCTTTTTGTAGAAATAGACAAGCTGATCCCAAAATTTACGTGAAAAAGATCTAGAACAACCTATTTCCCCTCCAGGTTCCAATAGAGTCGCTACATCCAACTTTCACACTGTCTTTACGGTTTATGTTTCTCTTGAACTATATCTGTTTGTCCTTAGTCATTGCTCAATCTAGTGTACACTGAATGCTTGTACATTCTTTAAACCATATACAACCATATTTTACTAAGAGCAATAGTTGACAAATACATTCAACTACAATAGTGTTCCATCACTTTGTAAGTTATATAAATGTCTAATCACTATGTTGTACACCTGACACTAATGGGATATTGTATGTCAACTATAACTGAAATCTTTTTTTAATTTAACAAAAAAATAAAATAAAATAATTTTCCCATCTTCATTGGCTTGTTGGAGAAAATCAAGAACTTCACATACCAATATGTGAATTTACCATACAATCTTTTTTCTAGAAAATATAACTGAATCTGTATTTTCTCACTTATAAGCAATAGAAGTAATGGGTGTATTATTTCCCATATTTTCCACAGCAGCTTTCTCTACTAATATCTGCTACTCTTTATGGGATGTTTATATGAAGATATATACTTGTTATTGCAAACTCTATCAAAAAGAAAGACACTGTGAACAAAAACCTTAAAATATAAATAGTAAGATCTTATTCTTGAAGCACTATCTGTGTCATTCTCTGTTATAGACTGAACTGCGTTCCCCCAAAACTCATATCTGAAGCTTTAATTCCCAATGTGACTATTCTGTTTTTTTTAAAGGTTTTATTTATTTATCTTTAGAAGAGAAGGGAAGGAGAGAAGGAGTGAAACATCAGTGTATGGTTGCCTCTTGTGTGTCCCCTGCGGGAACTGGCCTGCAACCCAGGCATGTGCCCTGACTGGGAATCAAACCGTGATCTTCTGGTTCGGAGGCCTGTGCTCAATCCACTGAGCTATGCCAGCCAGGGCCCAATGTGACTATTCTTGAAGACAGGGCCTTCAAAGAGGTCACTAAAGTTAACTGAGGTCCTAAAGGTCAGACCCGAATTCAACAGGACTGGTGTCCTTACAAGAAGAGGATGAGAGGAGGATCTGGGGAGGACATTAGGACACAGCAAAAAGGTGCCATCTGCAAGCCAAGGAGAGAGGCCTCCGGAGAAACCACACCTGCCATGCCTGCCAACGCCTTGATCTTGGACTTCTAGCCTCCAGAGCTGTGACAAAATAAATTTCTTTAAGCTACTTAGACTGTAATATTGTGTTATGACAACCCTAGCCAACTAAGATGTAGTCCAGCAAGCACTGGCCACTAGTTTTTGCTTTATCTATTTCTGTGGATGTTTCTGTAAAATAATAGACCAAAATTCATGTCACTTGGCCTCCTCACCCATAACATCCTGCCACCATCTTTTTGACCCAGTCATCTCCTCCTGTGTGTGGCATGTCTCCAAAGCTTCTTAGAAATTCAGGGTTGGTTTCTACACCTATTTGATTAGCTCATTTCTCAAGTTTCTGGGTCTGTGCAGACCGTCACGAAGCCCGCGGGGCCCCGGAACAGAAATCAGTCAGGAGGGAGGAGGGAGACGGCAGCAACAGCGGGGGTTGGGTTCAGAAACCTCGCCGCACAGTGCGCGGGCTTTGTGGAGCTCCGCCGCACAGGCCCTGGTGCGGTAAACTTTTCATCTGCACACAAATTGCATTTCACAGCGATACTGAAAGGGTGGGTTCTGATGCTGCACGTGGGAAGTAAGTGCACAAATCCTGTTATCAGATAATAGGATTACCACGCGTGCCTCCTGAGCGTGCTTTGAAACTCTACCTCTAAATCCACGTATACCGCCACAGGCCAGCCATTTTATTGCACAACAAATAAAATTGCTGCCAAATCATTTTCGAAGCCATTATTTTCCTCGTTACTTCTGTCATCGCTTCTGAGTAGAGCTGCAGCAACAGCCAACTCCACGTGAGCATTTCATTCTTGCCTCCCACAGCCACGCCGTCCCACCGCCACCACCCACATAACAGCGCGTTGCTTCTTACTACAGTATTTGATCTGAGGCCTACAGAAAATTATAGGCCTGGGGGAAACAGGAGAAAAACCAAAGAAAAGAAAAATTAAAGAAATGACAGGTATGTTAGCAATACTGATGAGATGTCTTCTTCAAAACAGATAACCAAGAAGTTATTTCTTTCTTGTTTTTATTTTCTCTTTTTTTAATATTTTATTTATTTTGGGAGATAGGAAGGGAGGAAGAAAGAGAGAGAAACATCAGTGTGTGGTTGCCTCTCGCATGGCCCCCACTGGGGATCTGGCCCGAAACCCAGGCATGTGCCCTGACTGGGAATGGAACCTTCCACCCTTTGGTTCTCAGCCCCTGCTCAATCCACTGAGCTAGGTCAGCCAGGGCAGGAAGTTATTTTAAATGGTCATTGACCATACATGTGGCCATCGGCTTTGATTGACCCTTTCGCTTAGTCTTAGGTTATGGGCAGCACAGGTGCAGGTTCCAAAATTTCATGTGCATGACTGATACAGGGTGCAGCCAAGAGGGGGGGGATCCAAAAAAAGAGATTTGGAATGGGGTCCAAAACCCAAGGTGTCCAGGAAATATTAAGATGTCCTCACCCCTCCCCCCC
>PVKM010029657.1:0-17665 GCA_004027735.1 Carollia perspicillata | reverse complement strand
ATGGTTGCCAGATGGGAGAAGGGATGAGAGTCTGCGTAAAGAGGTGAAGGGATTAAGAAGCACAAATTGATCGTTACAAAACAGTCACAGGAATATAAAGTACAACACAAGGAATATAGTCACTAATATTATAGTGACCATGTATTGTGCCATGTGGGTACTTAACATACTAGGGACCACTTTGTAAAGTATACGATTATCTAACTATGCTGTACACCTGAAACTAATACAAAAGAATACTGAATGTAAACTATAATTGAAAAATTAAAGAGTTCCAAGGTGACACGGTGTTGGCATGTTGAAGCAACAGGATGAAAACCAGTTTGGCTGGAATATAGTAATTGACGGGAAGGCTTGAATGAGATGAAACTGAAGATGTCAGGAGAAAGCTCCAGTAAGCGTTGCAAGTCATGGCACAAGTTTGGGTTTTATCCTCAGAGACATAAGAAGCCATTGAATCATGTGAGGCATCATTGTAAAATGTTCTGCTTTAGTATTCAAAAGGCATTTGGCTGCTGTGTAGCAGATGGTGGGGTGGGCTGTCTCTTGTCAACTGAGTGTCACCACCATGTCCTTCTAAGGTTGATAAGTCTGAGAATCACCTTCTATGTTAGATTTGGGGCTAGATTTTGCCAAGGAGCGCCACATCTGTGGTGTCCAGGAAGTGGAAGTGAATTGGAAACTTTATCTCTAGAGGCGATGGGAAACAGATGTATATGCAGGTGTGAGCATCAGAACAGCTTCCCAGCAGAGTCCCTAAAACTGCCTGCTTGGTGGCTGCAAGACTGAGCCTGCTCGGGAGCTTCTCAGACGTCTGAGAATTATAGCAACTCCCAGGAAAGCTTCAGAAAGCCACCGAATTGGATAATCCAGGCTGAGATCTTTGGGGTGGACTTGAATGGCTTCAGCATTTCTCTGGCATCTACCCCACCTCTTAGCATTTCCCTTTGCTTCTGCAATGCATAGAGTAGTTTGTTTCCTGACTGATATAAAAAAAATATTGTAAAGGATTAGAAACTGTGAGAGGACATATGACATAATAGAGTAGCAGGGAATAATGATGGATTTGAGACATAATCGGTAGAAGCACAGAAAATATTAACATGTGGATTGGATGGGATAGTGAAGTAAAAGAAAGAATGGAGGATGTCTTCTATGTTTTTAGCTTGGTGATGGTACCATTTAATGAGATGCAAAAGTTCAAGGCTGAACAGGTTATAAAGATAGATGGATAACCTGCCCTGCTTGGTGTGGCTCAGTGGATTGTGCACCAGCCTGAAACTCAAAAGGTCACCGGTTTGATTCCCAGTCAGGGCACATGCTTGGGTTGCGGGCCAAGTCCCCAGTAGGGGGCACATGAGAGGCAACCACACACTGATGTTTCTCTCCCTTTCTTTCTCCCTTTCCTTCTGTCTAAATAAATAAGTAAATAAAACCTTTTAAAAAATGATAGATAACCTAAGAATGAGGGGAAATGTTTGAAAGAGAGATAGCAGGTGAAGACCGTGGACTTTCTGAGAAGACACTGGGGTTTCTGGCCCTGATAGGGATGCAGAGGCTTTTGGGTCTAAGAGTCAGTTGGTCGAAGATATATTTTCACATTTTTATGCCTGGAGAGTTTAAAGGACCACTGTGCATTAAAGGAAAGGAATCAGGAAGCTGACTTGAGGAATCTCAGGAACAGTTCACTTGCAGGGAGATTAGGTTATTCTGAGCTGAAGAAAACTGAGTTCAAATCCCAACTCTACCACATACTAGCTATGTGTCTCGGGGGATGTTAATTTCTTTGAGCCTCAATTTCTTTATCTGTGTATTAGAAATAATTTTAGTATCTACCAAAAACACCAAATTAAATTATGAGTATTGAATACCTGGTCACTAATTATAGCCCTCATCCATCCTGAGCAACTACTAAATACTGGAGACGGAGCCAGGCAGTTTGTATGCAAATGCTCCTAAAAAGTGCAGGGTGCCACTGATCAGATTACGAGGGGCCCTGATCTACTCTGGGGAGCCAGGGAAAGTTTCCTATGCAGTGATGTTTGCGCTGAGCCCTAGACATTGGGTAGGAATCAACTAGATGTGTATAATGGGAGTTTTTGTCAGCAGGTTAGGGGGTGGAGATGAAGAGCATCCCAGGTCTCAGGTGTGACATCTCTAAAAACACTGAAACGGGGTGCAGGAATGTACCTTTGGTGCCCAGAAAAGACCGGTGTGGCTGGTGCTGGAGGCCTGAAGGCAAAGAGAATAAGAAGACTTTTGGATTCCTTCTCCCTAGTCCCATATAACTCCCAAGAGTTAACTACAGACAATAATTTAGAGTCGATATTTTTAATCAGCCAAAATCATAGTCATTCCTTGGAAAGAACTTATTGTCAGGTTGGCCATAAAGTCTGATACCTTTTTTCTATACAATGGCTTTAGTAGTGCTTAGTTGTCTTTAATTTCATTCGAAACAATTTGGTTAGGTTGTATTGTGACAGCTGTCATATGAGCATGCATTAAAAAATGTATCAAAATCGGTGAATTTTTTGTAGCCGTTTTAATATTGAAGATGGAAGAAAATACGGAACATTTTTGGTGTATTATGCTTCATTATTTCATGAAAAGTAAAAACAGAACTAAAATACACAAAAAAGATTTGTGCAGTGTATGGAGAAGGAGCTGTGGCTGACTGAACGTGTCAAAGTGGTTTGTGAAGTTTTGTGCTGGAGAGTTCTCGCTGGGCCATGCTCCATGGTCAGGTAGAGCAGTTGAAGTTGATAGCGATCAAACCAAGACATTAACTGAGAACAATCAATGTTATACCATGCAGGAAATAGCTAATGTACTAAAAATATTCAAATCAATGAAGTTATTGGTGAAAATGAAAAATATGTCTTTTATGTTATTAAAAAAACTAAATGGACTTTTTAGCCAACCCAATTTTGCCAGGCACTGTATTCAGCACCTGCTCTTGTTAGGAGATGGTTGAACACACAACACCCAACGTTGGACAAATGACTCAGACAATTTATTAGTCATATAATCACAGACAATGGGGGGAGGACACCACATGTCAGTCAAGGGCACAGCCTTATGAAGGGGTGCACTCAGGAACCCAGTGAACAAGTAGGGGCTGTGGAAGGCAGACATTGTTGTATCCAGAGGGTGGGGTGCCCCCTGGTTCCAGTGGGAGGAAGCGAGTGGCTTGTTTGAATAATTTCATGGACTGGCATGCAAGCTGAAACCTGCTGGCCAAAGAGGAGCAGAACCGTGCCTGATCCTTTGATAAGGAGGATTGTTTAGCTAGGGACCTTTATCACAAGAGCAGAGTGGGGAAGGAAATGAGGTTAAACCATTTGAGTCCTCCTGATTTTACAGCAATAATATTGACTCTTAATTTTAGATCTTATACCACAACTGGGAAGTAAATGGTCATCTGATTATTGTCCCACTAGACAGCTACAGGTAGGCTGGGCAAGAGTGGATTTTATGTTGGATCATATTCTTACACTTACAATGTATTATAAGTCTGTCCTTTTCCATTTCTCTATATCCCAAAGCCCAGGGGAAGTGATATACAGTCAGTGGGATTGTCACCGAATAATGGGTGCACCTTGCAAAAGATTATCTGATGGATGGCAGTAAATCATGAGCTAATATTCTGAGCATTGTGCTAAGCACAGTGAAAAATCCACAGGGCCTGCTTAGCTGAACTTGACATTCTAGTAGGGGAGAAAAATCTTACACATGGGAAATGATCAGCCAAACTGTGTTTATCGTAGAAAGAGAACTAGAATCAATGTGTCTGAACCTAGCTTGGCCAGATAACAAACTGAGGGAATTTGGTCAAGCCATTTCCACTTCTGAGCCTTGGTTCCCTGTGTGTAGAAGGCAGAGAGGGAGATATAACGTACACTGCATAGGAGTCCCTAAATATGTTTCCCAGCTTGACGTGAAACAGCATCTTGGTTCCTAAGAATCCCAACATTTGTCAAAAAGTCAAAGCGATCCTGTGTCTCTTGGGAATACAGTTTTTTTGTATGTTTGTTTTGTTATATTTTTTCCTCAAATTTTTCCTAATTATGAAAACCATTCTTTAGGCCATTCAATAAAAATGTAGATTTCTGGGCACCTCCAACGGAAGATTCTAAAAAGTAGGTCTGAAATGGAAACTTGTAATTGACACTAGATGAAATCCCAAGGCCTGAGCTTAGTCGAGTCTCTGCTTCTGATTAGACCCATGACATCAGACAGGCCATTTGGCTTCTTGTCCTTAACACGGAGCTAACAACACTGATGTGAGAATAAAATGACAGCATCTGCCTAAATCACCCAACACCCAACACAGCACGTTCTGGGTGCTTAATGAGTCAAATCTGAGCTCGTAATATTTGGGGTTAGGTTAGCACAGTAAGTCTTCCATTTTCCGTTAGGAGTCATCAGATAATTGTGGACTCGAGTGCCCTTCCCCCAATGGATGTACAGACCGCATTTCAACTCTGTAACTGAGGCCCTTCCCTGGACTTGATTTCTCTACTACAATTCTTACAGCTGGGAAGGTTTTCAATCAAAAACACTGACTTTGCTGCTTCCGAGATGAACACGATGCCCCTTACACCGTGAAGGAATAAAGTTCACAGACAGAATATCTAGAAAACGAGAAAGGCAATCTCTGCCCGGTCTTGGCATTGGGCATTTTGAAGAGGCAATCTCTCCAATACTACACGCTGGACATAAAAATGATGAAGAAAGCAATATCGTCTATTAAGTTTCAGGCATCATCCTTATATCATCAGCCCAACATCACAGATAAGACAAACTGAGGTTTCACAAGATTAAATGACTGGGACTTCTAATGTGATTCTAATGGACACGAAGGAAAGTCCATTGTTGGGGTTAGAACCCTAGTCTCTCTCATTCCCAGTCTGGCCTTCTTTCCAATATGTCAGGATGGATGGATTGTTTTATTTTATTTTAAGTGCTTAATGTTAGAATACTGATCTGGAGACTCTAGACCAAAGTCCTGTGATGTGGGCATATTATTCACTGATAGATGATGTGATGAAACAAAGAACTGAGTTAGAATGCATGATATAAATTAGAAGTGACGTCCTGAGCTGCTGAACCTTTGTCAAACAATTTTTACCCACTGGACAGCTAGACATCTCCTAGCGGAGTCATGGGCATGGGGAACTTCATAAGAAGGGAGGAGAAGAGTGAGTGGTATAAATAACATGCATGAGTTACTGGGCGCTCAATAGCTCATGAAGAACAAGCCTTTGTGATATGTGGTGTCCCTCATCTGAGACCATAGGGTGGTCGTAAATGCCACAGAGTGACAAACGACTAGAAAATCTCCAAGCCAGCACTCCACAAAGCCAACCTCCTGAGCTTCAGCAGGAGGAAGGTCGAGCTGCCGAATGACCCAGGGCAGCTGACTGCCTGCTGTGTGAACTCACCGCTGCTTCTGCAACCCACTTCCTCCCCCTGCATCCCCAAAGGAGCTGCTTTTGCCCAGAGGCCCACCGTTTATTTCACCTCTTGTCTGTGTTGTCCCCTTGCCTGGAATACTCTCTCCTTCTTGTAGCCGGAGTGACGTGCTTTAATATTCAGTGCAAGCACCTTTTTCCCAATTAAGCTTCTCTTACTCCATCCAAGCTCGTGGTCCTCATCTGTACTGTCCCAATTTCCCATGTGTATTTTCTCCGCGCACTTGTAATGCGCTAATAAAAATGATCATAATTGTCTTTATGTGCTTGTCTCTTCCACCAGCCTCTGAACTAGCTGAGGTCAGGGAATCTGTCTTTTCTTTTTAAGTCCTTAGCGCCTAACATGCAGCCTATGTACTGTGGTTCTCCAGTTTTAGTGTCCACCCGAATCCCTGCAGACCCGAAGGCTTCTGCTTCAATAAGTCTGTGGCAGGGCCTGAAAGCTTACCTTTCTAACAAGCTCCTGGCTGACACTAACGGTGCTGTCCTGAGGACGAATTTTGAGAACCACCTGCCATTCGCTGTAGTTAGTTCTTACTAAATACACGTGTGTTATATTGCCTATGTGGTTACAAGCATCTGGTATGGAGTCACCCAGAACTCGGGTTGAAATCACAGTTCCCCAAGCTGCACAACCTTGGACGAGTGACTTAAGCTCTCTGGCCTAGGTTTCCTTCTCTAATAAATGGGCGCAGTCGGGAAATACTAAAGCATTTATTAGCAGGCTGCACATGGCTTCAAGCTCCTGATGGTTTCGAGCTGGACATAGAAGCACCAGGAGGAGAAGTGAGAGAAGGCAAGATGCCACAGTTCAGTCATCCCTGAGCGAGGACCAGCCTACACAAGGAGCCCAGCAGTGCCTTTAATTAAATACTATGCACACTTACTTACTGAAGGATTTTATTTGCTTAACATAAACTGATAAGAGATCAGTAGGGCATGACAGCCTCCAGGGTGCTGGGAAGAATCTGTTTTGAATTTTTATACATCAATCAAGCGATTCATACACACCCCCTCTTCAGCGAGGGCTTGCAAAATTCAGTCTGGTGGGTTTTCCACCAGGGCTCACTACTAAAACCCTCTCATTAATAAGTAATCAGCCTCCACTGATCTGCTCCCACGCTGCCCTCCAGAGCAGCTGTTTCCTCCGGAGTTGCGATTTAAGCTCTGCTAACAGTGATGAAAACAGATTTGTGTTGCTTCTCTCCTCATTAACCTTATTATAGAGTTTGGCTCCCTGGACACATACTTGGAAAAAATATACCCTATTTAGAAAAAGGTGAAAACTTTTTTTGTTTCACCTTGGTTGGCTTGATATTTCTCAATAGCGGGACAAAGAGTAAATGGATTTGGTCAATTTTCAAATTATGGGTCTAGAGGAGGGAGAGGCATGGTCCGTAGCCCAGCCCCCAATTTTTCCTCAGTGAAGAGAGAGAAACTTCAGAGAATGATAACACAGAACAGCAGTTGAACTGTGATGTATAAAGCCAGGTGCGGTGGGTAGAGACCAGGGATGCTGCTACACCTACACCTCCTACACCTCCTATGCCTCCTACAATGCACAGCCTAGGCTCCATTTCCCCCCCTTTCCCCCCCTCCCCCAACACCCATAGTACTGAGGAGAACCCTGAGCTAGACTGGAACTCCTGGTTCATAAAGTAAAGGATCTGGAGTTTCAGTAGGGCTATCAGCACTTTACTCGACCATGCCCATTTGAAATGCAACCCCAGTTTGTCCTGTGAGGGCTCAGCAGGTGAGTTTCATCTTTTGGGCGTTGTCTTGGCCACCTGAAACTTCTCTAGGTAAAAATCAGGAAGTCATCTGTCTCCATGCTACTCAGAGGAGAGGTTATAGCTTCGTATAGGAGGTCAGGGAATGGGAGAGAGTAGGGAACATTTGAGCTGAATCCTAAAAGGTCAGAGAAGTTAGCTTGAGTGGAAGAGAGACCACCATACACAAAGGTCCGGGGAGAAAAAGAACTGGTGTGTTTGGGGAACCATCAGTGATTTAATATGAAGACAGTGGAAGAATGGTAAGAGCTGTGGACATATCACAAAGCTCTTTGTGCCCAAATAAGGATCTTGGGTTTTATCCTCAGGCCAATAAGAAGTCAGTGAACACTTCTAAGTTATCCAAACATTTGCTCTTTCCCTGCAAATCTCAATACCCTTGCCTCAGGGATGTGCCCCTGCTGTTATTACTGCCTCTTTCTTCAAGGATTACAGTCCTTCCCTGGACCCTCGGGCCTTTGGGAATCCCGAATTCCCCCTCCACCTAAGGTTGAGTGTGGGCTACCCGTTTGCACTTACAGGTATTTGTTCTGGATCTTTGAGGCTTGAGGACAGTTTGTTTTTTCTTAAAATCTTTCTGACTGGATATTTCGGTGACTCCCACGTTACTGTGCCCTCCAGTGCAGGCCGATCCTCACGTCTCTACCAGTCTTCTGGGGTAGCCCTCACTCTCCCCAAATCATCAGCTGGCCTCGTGGGGCGTATTGCACTCAGCCAGCCAGACCTCCACCCCTCCCTCTCTAGGGTGACCAGCTGTCCTGTGCGCCTGGGACTGGGAGAGCTCTAACAGTGGGATTTTCCAGTTTAAAACCAGAAAAGTCTGGGCAAACAAGCAAAGTTGGTGTCCACCCCTACTCATCCTGCAAAGACAAGTAGCCACGCCCACCTAATCCTGAGGTCGGGACTGTTTCCAATACGCCCTTGCCTTTCCTGCAATGTTTAACGCGGGCAATTTTGAGCTTTCAGATAGCTTTTCATCATCCTCTCACTCCCTGTCTCAGCTTCCCGAACTGGTGGCACCACCAGGCAAAAGTATAATTAATTAAGCACAAAGGCAGGGTGGAGATAACCATGAATAGTTTTAAACCCAGCCTGGGGGAAATCAGTTGTCAGAGGTTCAGGAAGGCAGGCAGCAGCGTGGGTATGGTGATAATCCTTCCCTAAACGTGTTTCTAAAATATTGTTTTCTCTGTTCTGCCATTTATTTTTCAGTTAGAAACAATATATATGTCCCAGCATCACCTTCAGCCTTGGTATACTTTTCCAATGCCCAGTGGCTCCTCTGCAGCTAAACTTTGTTTACGTATTTCAGTTTTGAGGTGAGTCAGCCTCAGGCAGGAGGAGGATGTCCGGTAAGATTTGTTTTTGTACTTGATTTCCCTGCCTGATTGCCCGCTTTCATTTCTGAGGCTCCAGAGAGCCTGACCCAGCAGTGGACCAGGAAACCCACAGGTTTAGAAATGCAGAGGATGAAAAGCTCGCTGTCTCTTTGTATAACAGCTTGAAGATATTTTGCTTAAATCTGGAATGTGCTCAGGTAACCCGTTTGAAAACACACATTCATAGGCCTACCCTCTTCACCTCTCAGGTGTCTTCTCGTTGGACTGTGCCCTTTGAAGCAAGCTGATTCCAGACCTACTTAAAAAGGGAGCCCAATAATAAAATAAGTATAAAATGGTTGTAGCTTTGGCCAGCACATTGGAAGTGAATGTTTTCTAAGAGAGCTGGTGGGATCCTAGGCTCATCACAATCTGGCCAGTGTCTGTCTTTCCAGACGTATCACCCCTACCCCATACACATGCTGCTCAGCCACACAGAATCGTTCTCTGAAACCCATTTTGCCTTTCCATGCCTCCATTCCTCTTCACACTTACTGTTTTCATAACCCCGAATATCCTCTGCACCCCCTTCCTTGCCTGCTAAATGCCTACTGACTTTTCAGGATGCACTTCAAATCACATCCCTAAAGGTTTTCTGGACTCCAGCAAGAAATTATTTATTCATGCCTCTTTGCTCTCTTAGCCTGTTGAGCAAGCCTCTGTGTGTCAGCCCTCCACTGGGTGCTCTGGACCTAGGCCAATCTGGAAATGTCTGGGAGCCCATAAAGACACGGTGTGGCAGTGAACGGAGTGTTGGCGTGGGCCCCTGAAACTCCATGTGAAAGGGGAAGTTGGACTCCTCTGGGACTGATAACAATATCTAAGACCCCTCGGAGGACAAATTATTTTTCCCTTTCACTTGATAGTCAATTGTGACAGCCTATATTTTTGCTTCTCCAGGCCCCTCTCCCATGAGTCTTTTCCCAGTAGCAGGTAAACTCTCCTGGTCATAGTGGTGGACATGTCTAGAGGTCCTGCCAGTCATAGGACCCCATCTCCCTAGAAGCAGTGTGATTGGTTCAAGGGATGGAAACATGACTCAAGCAGTCAATCAGAATCTTTCCTGGGACTGATATAGAAGTGGTGGGAAGAGCCACTGGGGAATCTGGTTCAGAGTGTGAAAAAAGGCCCAAGCCAACTCAGGCTGCAGGCATTGTGGGCTGTTGCCATGGTAGCAGTGACAGGCGAGACAGGCTGATGAGGAGCAAGTTCCTTGTTTCTAAATTTCTGCCTATCTCCCTCTAGTGTCCCCTGGTGGCAGAACCCGAAAGAAAGTCCACTGGCAAAGGGGACATTTAGTTTGCAGGTTGCAGCTCCACCTTATACAACAGAGTGTAGAAAGATGATTTGGAGCTGAGATGCAGTAACTTGTAAAGAGAAGACCAGACACATTTACTTATATGTTAATGACTTCAATTCTCAAAACAGTCCTGAAAAGGGGTATCATTGTCCCCACTTGCACTGAGAGAATAGAATAACTGAGTTACTTCCCCTAGGCACACCACAAAGGAGAGGTGGCCCCAGCAGGCCAATCAATGCTGTCTTTGTGAATTAGGCAGGATTGGTGCCTGTTTGTGCAGAGATTGGAGATTTCAGAGTCACTGGTCAGTCACCTTGTCATCATCTTCAGGTGAAATCAACTGTGAGACAGGTCCTGAGACTGTGTGATTTAGCATGCTGGCTATATGAGGGTACAAAATCCCCAGGGAAGTATCTAACCTTTTCCCCCAGGCCTCCCACCTTTCTGCCCAGACAGGGGTTATTGCGATAGTGTGTCTAAAACCTTGTGAGATAAGATAAGTTCAGCTTAGGGAGAGCCAGAGATATATTACTTTATAGGGCTTAAGCCAGTTTCAATTGTGTTTCCTCAGTCTCACAAGATAAGCAACTTTGAGCTATATAAGGGAGAAAATTAAAGCAACAGACTGTTTGGTACCAGGGAACTCAAAAGATCAAAGTCCCTTGATGCCAAGAAATTGATAATATCAAGGGGCTTGTTCTAATAAAATGGTTCAACACGAGACAGGGACCTTTGCAAGTGAGCTGTGTGCCAGTTGCCCCATTATTACCGGGACTTCCTGCCTGTGCTCTGCAAACATCTGTGAGCCCGGAACCAGGGGCGGCTCCGTACCTGACACAGGAGACTTGCCTGGAAATAAGGATTTTAAATAAGGCCATTCAATTCCACTTCGCTCAGCCATTTTGGTTTCCTAGAACTTCATTAGTAAGGCTCACGTTAATCCAGCCAAGACGCAATAGCCTACCAGTCACTCGGAACTGTTTTTAACTGGCCACATGGAATGACACTGCCCTTCAGATATCGGTCAGCTAATGTAATCTGGGATTCATTGCTGCCTAAACAGTTTAAAAATGGTCATGTTTAGGTGATGTAAATTCCATCATGATTTTTTAAAAAAAGAATGAAGTGCTGATACATGCTACAACACAGATGGACCTTGAAAAGAATCAGTGACATATTGGGCCATGCTTGTAAAAAGCCAAGAACTTAACATAGATTAAGAAGAAAAAAGATGTATGAGGTTCAGTGGGAAAGGAAAATAGGAAATACATACATGAAATAGAACTTTTCTCTCTTTTCTTTTGCCCTGAATATTTTTGTTACAACACTGACGACCAGCGAATGTTTTATTGTGTGAATGTTGTATCATCGTATATTTTTAATAGACTTTGTTAGATAAAGTCTAAACTTCAGTACACTTTTTTTTAGGGCGGTTCTAGATTCATGGCCTAGCCCTGTGGTCCACTCCTCATCTAGTCCCAAATCTAGATCTCAAGCTAATGCTGTGGATTGGAACAACTTAAACCACATCTCTACCCACAGCCGCAGGAAGGCTACAAATGCATTGTGGGGTTTTACAGTTTCTGAAATTTGGAAGGCATTCTAGAAGAAAGTACAAATGAACGTTGAGCAAGCCAGTCTATACATTTTCCGCAGTTTCACAGTATGGATAAGAGATTAGAAAGAAGGCAGATTTTGAATCTTTGACCAGGCAGGACCTCCAGTCCCCTTTTATTATTCTTAATCACTTGAGTCAGTCCATACATCATTCTATAGGGCTTAAGCCAATTGTGGTTTTCATGTCATTTGCCAGAGTCCTCACTGACACAAACTTCAAGCTTCCTTCCAAATTGAGTGTCCTATGATTCATTTTACGTTGCTCAAGAAATTTACCAGAAATGTTTTGGCGGGAAGGAAATGCAGTATTAGACAGGAGTGACCTGGATCAAAACTATGAATAACCTGGAGTCTATCTCTCTCTCTTTCCCGTTTAGCCTACTATCATCCCTCAGACTTACTTCGATTTACCAGGGAACTTATATTACCATTCCTAGAGGGACCAGAGTGCCCCAAACGAGCCATAGAATATTTAGTCTGGCAAAAGTAGAAAAGGTTTAAGCACTTTTAGTACCCTGGTTGGAGGACTCTGGGCCTGTCTAACAATACGTTCAATAGAACAGGTCACAGGGTATAGACAAAGGGGTAGTTGACTTGAACTTCTTTTCCTTGGGTGAGACAATGGAGATAAGGGTCTGGGGCAGATGACAGTACCCAGTGGGAAAGGTAAACTAGATAAAAAGGAAATATGCTCTTTCTCTCCATGCAGTACAAATGTACTTTTATTAGGTTCTGGGACTACAAAGACAAATAACTTAGAGCAATTAAAAGAACACAAGGAAGTAGTTGGCCCAGTTAGGGAGAGAGCAGTAATGTTTTAGAAAACGCACTGAGGACAAGCTTGGAATTTCACATTTACACTGGGGATGAAACTTTCTTCAGAGAGTAGAAAGCTATGCTTTTGGTGAGATTTTCTCTGTTATATCTCCTCTTAATAGCATTTTATTACAGTTGTGCATAATTATTTGTGCAACTGCTTGGTTAATGTCCATGTCCCATGATAAATATCAAATTCGATAGGGCCAAATATGTTATCTAACTTGTTAATAGCTATGTTTCCAGAACTAGCACACAGCCTGGAAAGTAAGAAATTAGATAATATTTTTTAATGTAGTTGAATGAAACTATTGTCCTGATTTCAAAATCAGGATAATTGCAAAAGTTAGAAGCCATTACTCTCCAAACTTCCTTCCCCCTCTACCTCCTAAGCAAAATCTTCCCTTCCTACCAAACTCAAGATTAAACAGAATAACATCTTTCACCCCTAAAAATTCAGAAGCTTTAATATCTGGAAAGTACTATGCTTTCTGTCACACTCATGCGTGTTCCCTAACTACCATAAATGTACATCTGCTGTGTGTCTGGTACCTACATGTCGGCTTTAATGATATGATTTATTTTACCCTTTATCATTATCTTCTAACACTGTCTTCTAAAATAGGCACCACCATTTTATAGGTGAGGAAACTAAGGCCCAGAGAATTTAAGTTAGAAATTGATAGAGCTCAGATATAAACCCAGTTCCTTTTACCGGTAATTCCAAAGTTGGAGTCTGTCCCAGGCTGGCTGGGCATATCATTTCCCAAAATGAATTAGGCCAAAGCTGCTTCTCCTCCTGATTTAACTACAGAGTAGCTGATATAAATTGTGTTTTATCTCTGGCCCTAGTAGTTTTCAAATGGGATTTCTAGCAGTGCAATCATTGTCCCCGAATCCCATTACAGCCAAACAGTCTGGACAAATGAAGAGGTTTATTCCGGTGGGGTTTTATGTGATGTGGGAAAACCCAACCACTCTCCTCTGAAAGACAAGACAGGCGGCACCCATTCTGGGGATAGGCCTCACACCACTGTTTCTGGCAGAGATGTTTCATTTTAACTCTGAATCTCTAAAAGCTCGTTGGTAAAGTCATGGCAAACAGTGTTGGGTTTGCTTTGGTTTTCGGGGTGGAATGGTGGCCTGCACTTGTAAAGTTGTGATCTCTCGGAGGACTCCCCACCCCTTCACGATGCAGCACAGTAAGAGCCGAACATTTTTATTTTTAATTTTCCAGTGACAATGGCAGTCCAGACAACTCAGATGAAATATGCCTTTGAGTTGCTGGGTAGTTCCACAGGAGGCAGGGGCGTGTTGTGTTTGGATGCTCTTTCAAGGCGGGAGGCAGCCACCTCATTTTTTCAAACACCTGGTGAGAAGGCAGAGTAGAATTGTAACTTTCCAGATATTATAATGAAAAGTGAAGGCCATAGTCAAAGAACTTTATTTTTCTAGCCTAAGTTTTGCTCTGCTTTCTAACATCTGAGGCTCGCGGGGTAGAATTCCCCGAGCTCTGTCAATAATGTGGCTCGCTAACAAATTTGAGGTGTTTTCTCAGCTGTAACAGAGCATGTTTGCACACAGCTCCCCAAGGGATCAGAAGAAGTCTGGAGGTTTATATTAGCATTTTGAAGACTGTGATTATTTTCAAGTTTTGTGAGAAGGTAGAGAACACTTAGAACTATTTGAAGCTTGAATAAGCTTCCACCCAACTATTTCATCCAGAGTGCCACTGCCAAAAGGTATTCCTCTACAGAGGGGCCACAGAGACTTGGAAGAAAGAATCGGTTCAGATTCATCTAACCTGGTCTCAATCTAATAGCCTTATGTGGTCTGACCTAAGCGTGAAGAAAGACCAACAAAGGCATCCATTAACAAGGGTCGTATTTTGGACTCTATCACAGTTAAGGAGGCTGGACTTTTGGGAGCTGTTTGTCCTGTATTAAAGCCAGCAGTGCATCTTAGTGAGTGATATGTACAACCCCTACATGTGAACGAAGCTCAGGTGTAGCTTCCTGAACTGAGGGTATCTAAGTATGTCCTCACCTTGGGAGACATCGAAGTCCGTGTGAAAGTTCCACCATCTTTTAGGAAAAATAGGACATAGCCTTTGTCCTTTACCAAACTGTGGTCCTTGATCTTGGGTGATAATGCTGTATACTATATAACTGTACCAATTTTCTAACAGAAAACATGTCAGAGTATATACTGCCATATATAGGGACCAGGAAAGAAGTGGTATAGAGTCAGGGTTAAAAACCACAGACCTTGAAATCAACAGACCACAGATTTAATTCCAGTTTTTCAGCTTCTTTTTTATGCAACCTGGGACTGGTCGCCTGCCAAGCCTTAGTGCCCACATTTACAATGCAAGGATTGTAATGCTGTCTCTCTTACGGGACTATTATTGGAATCAATCGATGTAATGTATGTACAGTGTTTAAATGATTACTGTCTTGTGGTGAACCTTCGGTTCCTGGTAATAGCTGTTGCCCTCACTTAAAGGGTCAAGATCAGTGTTGCCAATTAACATAGCCTTTGGCTCCCTCCAGAATGTCTGACAATTTTCTAAGTCCATCATTAGTTTTCCTATGTTGCAATCACTTCAGGTATGACTGCTCCCAGGGGAAAATAATTTACATGAATCTATTATCATTCACTTAAGGAACTACTGAAATTAAAAAAGTCCTCAGATTTAAATAAATGAGAGAGGATCATACACATTCTCACAAATACAGACTGAAAAGTGCCTATTAAGATTACTTTCTCTGATAGCCCTAGCAAGCATTTTGCTCAAGAGGATTTTAAATTTCTCAGGGGATCAAGAAGGGAGAAAGAAAGTAGAAAAAAAAAATCCTTTCTGCTCTCAGGCAGGAATTCAAAGAGGAAACAGCCGCTCTCGTGTTGATCTTTTACCCTGGATTTTTATGAAATAGACTTAAAGATCCCCTCTAGTTTTTATTTTACTGTTTTCACCCACTGGGAAACCAAGGGAAATTGCATAAGCAAGGCCTGGTACATACTTCAAGCTATGTATCAAGAAGAATTAGAATGAAGGCTGCAAATAATAGGCCTTCTCAGCTGCCTACCTCTCCCCCAAGGCAGAATCAAGATTCTATGGTGGGTTGTTCCTACTGTTTTAACAATTTTCACATTATTTGCTAATTAGTTGCTTAACTTTCTCTTTGTATGGTGTTCCAAACCATTGTTGTTGTTTCTTTTCTTTTCTTTTTTTTCTCAGCCAAAGTAGTGGGTCCCACTGGCCTGGGGGACTCTATAAGGTTGTGATTATTGGGCCCCAGCTGTCTTTGGAGAACGAGTAACATCTAGAGCTGTGGTTATCAACCAGGGTGGTTTTGCCCCCTGGGGGCATTCAATGGCTATTCAGAGACATTTTTTGATTGTCACGACTGGGTGCTGCTACTGACATCTAGTGGGTAGAGGCCAGGGATGTTGCTAAACATCCTACAATGAGCAAGCAGGAAAGCCCCCGCAACAAAGAATTATGTGACGCCAAATGCCACTCACTAGTACCAACGAGGTTAGGAAATCCTGGTCTGGAGTGAAGACCTGCTCAGGGCTTTGGTCAAAGAAATGTACCCATGCTAGGGCTTCAGTGCATATATAACTATTTCAGCCACCTCACAGGGCAGCTGATGTCACACATGGTCAATCAAGGGTTTTACACCATATCGGTCTAGATACCCTTCTAAGCTTAAAGCTCATTTGGTTAATCAACAAACTTTCTCATGCTGCCCCTGGGAGAAGTAGGTTGGAATCCTTAGAAATTAATTCGAACTTCAGAAACCTCATTCCTGTGTTCCCCTTGCTGATTGATAGAAGAGACCAGCTTTCTGCTTTCATTTCTTTATTTCTTCATGATAATTTTATTCCTGGGCCTATTGCTTATCCATAACTTTTGGTGAGGGCCACTCTTGGTTTCTTGAATTCGAAATTTGAATCTCTGAGAAAATAGTTTAGGGACTTAGTGCTTCTCCTTGACATGGGCTCCTTAGGAAAATTGGTGCACTCCCTTTTCAGAATTCCTTAGGGAATTAGAAGGTATACTCTTGCTAAAGAAGGAAATTCTCAAGTCCTGCTATACCTTTCCCTGAGTCATAGGCAAAGAGATCGTGGATTCTTGCCATAGTCAATGAAGTCTTCACTAACATCACGAGCATAATTTCTAAGTAGCTGCCTCACATGACACCCCATTTATAGAAACCTCTAAAATAAAAGGACTTGAAGAAGGTTGCTTCCAGACCAGGTGCAGATCGAGTTTCTGGTTTTGACCCAGACATCCTAGACTACAATAGAATGGATGCATCCAAACAAGACATTTTTGGTGTCTTCCTTACACGTACTTGGTGCTCGGTGTATATTACCTAGCTTTCCCACCTCGCCCCTTACAAGAAAACTCATCTATATGATGCTGGTTGGTCATTCATGCCTCAGGATAAATAAATACAACACTCATGTCAATTAGCTTTCCTTCAATATCAAGGATATTATTGTGATCGAGGATGGGGAGAAGTCTCCCACTTGGCATTGCTTTAAATCTCACTGATGAGTGAGAATTAATGAGACAATGAAGGAAAGAACAGTCTACTTTTCATAGAGGAAGAGCTGATCATTTGGGGCTAGAAAAGAGAAAAAGTGATAAAAATTTGAGCCATGCCTAGGAACCAAGTGAAAAAAAAAAAAAAAAACAGAAAACAGATGAGGAAAATTAGGATCATTTCCTCTCCTGTGTAGCTTTTCTTCATGATCTCTTTGCACAGGATTGGCTTTCTCTGGCATACATTCAGCTCTTTAAACCACCCTCCATCACCTAGAATATCCAGAAAGGGTAGAGAAAGGAGGAGGGGGAAATCAAACTCTTTTTAAGCCTCAAATCTGTTCTATTAAATTTTCTAAAGCAAGGTCTATCCTGAGAAGCATGATTAAGTATTTGCCAGCAACACTTTGGGGGCCTCTTCAGGACAGCCAAGATGTCAAAATTCTAAAGATATAGCATCATTCTTAGACTGTGACCTTCAAGGAAATTAATTGTCACTCCCATTCGTCCCTCCTTGAAGACATCCCAAGCCTTCAGGTTTGGTGGTGTTTCTGGCAGCATCTATCTGAATTTTTAAGTTGTTAAATCTTAGTTGAAGAGTGTCAGTGTGAAATGAGATTTATGCCAGCTTGTCTAATGGGCCTGACAAAGCAATTCAAATATTATCCCAACCTGGTTGCTCTCGCATCCACCGAGATGAAAATTAAGTACCACACGGGCTGAAGATGAGT
>PVKM010029656.1:0-17659 GCA_004027735.1 Carollia perspicillata | reverse complement strand
CTAATTTGAAAAGATATATGCATCTCTATGTTCATTGCAGCATTATTTACAATAGCCAAGACATGGAAGCAGCCTAAGTGTCCATCAGTAGGCAGTAAATAAAGAAGATGTGGTACATTATTCTGTAGACTATTACTCACCAGAGAAAGAAGAGTGAAATCTTACCATTTACTACAACATGAATGGACCTAAAAGGTATCATGTGAGATAAATAAGACAGAGAAAGACAAGCACCATACAATTTCACTTATATGTGGAATCTAAAAGACAAACAAAAACACTTCACGTTATTCTGACAGAAACAGAAAGTCCACTTTTCCCAGAATGACATTCATGCTCAATACTTATATCCTGTTTCTTTCTTTATGATTTCCAATAGAGATCAGGGATGTATAGTTTTCAAGGGTATTAATGGGAACACATTGAAAGCGATATCCTAGCTGCTATTCTAAACACCCCATGTCTACTTTGACCTTTGTGTGATGACACCCACCACATCCACAGGTGCCTCAGACAGCGGACTCTGTGTTGTAGAGGTGGGTGCACTTCAGAAGGGTGGTGAGGGACAGAAGCCTGGGAGGGTGTGGTGGGCATGACGAGACACTGCCAAGGTCCCCTGGAGGGAGGATTTGGTCCCCTGGGTGTTGGAAGTGTTGTCAGCAGACTGCGGATGGCTCCTCAGGGAGCTGCCTCACCCGAGGTCACACCATTCTGGAGGTGGCCCACTTCTGATGACTGGTCAAGGCCGGATATAAAAGCCCATCTCAGAGTTTCCTGTGGAGTCGGCCGAGTCTGCTGGACCTGTACTGCACCTGTCTTCCCCTGTGCTCACTTGTGCCTCCTCCCACTCCCTCCAGAGAAGTGGATCCCAGAGACCTTCTCTATTGAACAGCCTGAGCCAGCCCTAAACTATCAGGGGTGGCTTCTCAGAGGGTTCAAACGGCAATAGTTAGATCGAGCTATGCTTTCTCTGGGAGCAGGGCTTGGTAGACTTTTCTCTTAAGGGGCAGAGGGTAAATATTTTAGGCCTTGAAGTCCAATCTGTCTTGATAGTGTGAAAGCCGACATAGATAATGAGTGGATAATTGAGCATGGCCATGTTCCAATAAAACTTTATTTACAAAAGTAGAAGCTGGGCTAGATTTGGCCCATGGGTTTAGTTGGCCAGAGAATTACTGAGTATTACTGAGAACTGTTGATTAATAATTTCAGAGAACTGAGAATTTCTGACTAATCAATGCCCCAGTGATAGAGCAGCTCCTTACTGTGCATGGTGAGTCCCGAATGCTGGATGAAGTCAGCGGACACACTCCTGAAAGGGCGTAGGGCCCACGAATGCAGTTTCGACATGAGACAGATTTATGATCTAACGCTAGAAGGTCCTTTTAGAAGTTGTCTTCTGCTCTGGGTGGAGATATTTCCCTTTAGGCTGGTTCATTACCAATGTTGGCCTCTTCTTTCTCGGATCCACGAAGGTGGAGGGAGGGGGGTCCCAGAGGGAAGAAGGAAGGAAGGAAATGGCCGTGGCCGCTGCCAGGAGCTTCACACATGTTATTTCACTTCGTTCTCCTAAACTGTGGGTATTAGCATCCCCTTGTAATAGGGAGAGATAATCTCAGCGGAGGTAAGGAACATGGCTAGCAAAGCTCTTAACAGCAGAATTGATTTCAAACCCAGGTATGTTGGACTCAAAAGTCCACACTCTTTCCACTGCCCCAGGCTGACCTGGCAGCTTGGTCTTGGCTCAGAGGAAGTTCCTCCTTAAGCCCTGGTTGTTTCTGCAGAGAGGGCTTGGCATGAGGAGTCAGGCCACGGCTCTGTGTCTCAGCTTCGCCGGAGGCTGATCCCCTCCACGTTCTTGCCCTCCACCAGTTCTGGGCTGCGGCACCTGGTGAGCTGAGGCTCTGGCTCTCCAGGCTGGCTGAGGTGCTGGCCCACATCGTATTCTCACACGTATGAGCATGGTGGGGCTTGGCCCCAAACCCTGTCACCTTCCTCTGTCACGCAGCTGTCATCTTCCCACTGGCCTTTTCTTCGCAGCCTCTTGTCAGGAAACTAGCCAGCTCCTTGGGAAGCTGAGAGAGGAAATTGGGAGGCCGGGGTTGGAGGGAGTCAAGGCTCCTCCTGTGCTCTCCTACCCTGGGGCTGATGGGAATAACAGTGCATGGGCACCTGGAGACCTGGCTGTAGCCCAGGCCCAGCTGCACATTGGCAGTGTGGCCCTGGGTGAATCCCGTGATACGTGGGGACTGCTCTTTCCACCCACCTAAGAATAAGTGTTCCAGCTTGCCTACCTACTGCACAATGCAGGTGTAAAGATCAAGTCTAGTGACATGTGGACACAAGCTACTGGTAAAGAAGTGGGACACCATCCAGTGGCTGTCACACATCAGTGTGCATCAGAACCCCCAGAGGGTCTATGGAAGTGGGGGTTCTGGGGCTGCCCTCAGCTTCTAATTCAGCAGATTTGGGGCAGGGTCTGGGAGTTTGCATTTCTAACGAGTTCCTTAGTTATCCTTTAAGGCCCTTGTGAAGCTTCTTTACTGCAAAGCCTTCCCCCGTGCTATAGTCCCAGCAGCACTCCCTCTTCTGAATGTCTGGCCTCAGGAGTACCAGAGTTCGTGCTCCTGGGGCCGGCAGCAGAGGCCGCCTGGATGGCTCTGCTGGGCAGGATGCTGGGGCCGCACACTGGCTCAGGGCAGTGTTGGCACCTCTTCACACAGGTGTGGACAGGGAGGTGGTGGCCCGTGTAACGGATATTTGTCATCCTCGGTTTACAGACGATTATGTCTTCTGCGTGCTAGGCTTGTCTTTAAAATTAAATCAGACTCCCCTTGATGACAGCTGCACTGTCCTTTACTGCTGTGTCTTCTGTGGTGCTTGGCCCTGCACAGTCGCCCTGCATGCGGGGCTGTGTCATGTTCATTCTGAGCTACTGGGAGTAGCTCGGTGGTGGCAGGTGATGGCAGAGGTTGTAAATAATAATTTTCAGATACAGGCAGAGGAAGAGTTCCTGAAGTTTTCGTTCTGGTCACAGTGTAACAAATACAGACAACACATACTTTCAAATTCAATCTGGATTACTAACATTTTCCTCATCATTTTCTTGCAGCTAGGCAATCAACAAACCAATAAATCAGGCCTTGATTTGCAGTGTTTGCCAATGTTCTTGGTGAAAATACTCCCACTGCACTCAGTGCGAGTGATGCCACTGAGGACAGGGGTGGGAAGGGATGCACGGCAGCCGCCACACCTGGCCTTTCCACCGCGCAGGTGCAATAATTGAATATACATTCAAGACACAAATAATTGTAAACTTATTAGGAGGGATGGGCTTTGAGTATTTATTACTTTAAAAAATATAATTAATTTGATTGTAGGTTTGCTTAATTTTTTATTTAATATGTTAAATCCTTACCCAAGGATACATTCTTTGATGAGAGAAAGAGAGAGAGAGAGAAATACAGATGTGAGAGAGAAACATGATTAGCTGCTTCCCATATATGCCCGGAAGGGGGATTGAACCCATGGCCCTTTGGTGTATGGAATGATGCTCCAACTAACTGAGCCACCTGGCTAGGGCAAGTTTGCTTAATTTAATTATTAATAATGGCTGTGTTTAATGTCTATTGGATGAGTGCCTGAAGCGATAACAGCTGGGTCTCATGAGTTAGCTTCTGCACACTGCTGGACAAATTTGTACGGATCTGCTGAAGTTAGGACTCTTTTGGTTGCACCTAATAAAAGCTAAACCTACACTGGCCTAACCAAGGGTGAGGGGGGACACTGTTTTGCCTTGCAGAATTTACATTACGTAGAAGGGTAGTGTGGTCCTAGTTTCAGGCCGGGTGTCCCCAGGACCTGCTCTCTTCCTCTCCGCCAGCTTTTCTGTCCTCTGTGTCATGTCCAGATGCCCACTACAGCTCAGGCCTCATCCTCCGAGGCCCAATCTGCCAGAGAAAGAGCCAGCGCTTGGTCTTGTTGGCTCCAACTGTGTTCCGTATCTGTTCCTGGACCGGGCACCACGGTCAGGCATACGCGAGGCTTGCTACTACAGACTGAATTGTGCCTCCACCGCTACTCATAAGTTGAAGCCTTATCCCCCATGCAATGGTATTTTGAGATGGGGGCTTTGGGGCTGGAGTTTAGATGAGGTCACAAGAGTGAGGCCCTCGTGACGTGATTAGTGCTTGTACGAGAAGAGACTAGAGAGTTTCCTCGCTCTCTCTGACATGTGAGGACATGGCAAGGAGGCCGCCATCTGCAAGCCAGGAAGAGAGCCCTCCTTGGGAACCACACTGGCTTGTACCTTGATCTTGGACTTCCCAGCCTCCAGAATGGTGAGAAAAAAAATTTCCTATTGCTTAAGCCACCCAGTTTATAGTGTTTTGTTATGGAGCCCTAAGCTGACTAAGATGCTCTCATTGGCCAGGCTCACCCTGGCAGCTGGGGTGAAGTCACTTTCAGCCAGGTACCTGAGCTGAGAGGGGTAATTCTTCAGAGGAATTGCAGGTAAAGCGACTAGAAGGGTGACTGGAAGCAAACAGCAAAAGCAAGTATCCATAGTAAGGTCTGTCTCTCTGGGCAGGAAGAATGGTTCCCAGCTCAGAGGGTTCAGCGATCAAGGTAGCCATTCTGGGAATGTGATGGGATCAGCCCTTTCGTGTATAAGGGAGGAAAAGAGAAGAGGAAGGGATGGAAAGCTTTTAGCCACAGTCCAAATGGCTCCATGGTTTGGGGCCTTGCTGCCCCCATAGTGCTGCTGAGAATTTTGTTTACTGGGTCCCAGGGTTCAAAATTTAGTTACTTGGGTGAGAAGCTGGTGCCCGGGAATGAGAGCTCTAAGGAGGAGTATCTTTCTTGGGGGGTATCTTGCTGATACGAGGAGTATCTTTTGTGGGGTTTGCTGTGCATTCTGGATTAACCAGCCATCAGGCTGCTCCTTAAGTGCCACCACAGTTAGGCCAAGAGAAGGCCCTTAAACTTGGTGAGTGGAGAGTTATGCCAGTGCTCAGAAAAATGAAGTGCACCCCGGAGGTCACAGGCCCGTATCCATCTGGAAACCGACAGAAAAGGAGCTGGGTGAGCAGTGGGTGGGCGGTGGGCATGTATGGATGCAGCATTTTATATAAACTTCTGAGGAGGGGAAAGGGAGAGACACTTTGAATAGAACCAGATGGTGGTTTATCTGTTCCAGACTAATGACTGCTCCTCAGGGTCAGGCAGGGCCATGGGTACAGGAGAGATTGCCAGACTTCCTGGCCAGCAGCACTGCCAGAATTCTCCGTCTCCCCAGAGGCTGACAAGACGTCAACCTGGTGTTAGCCCTGCACTTTGGGTGCTTGTGCTATAGAGTGGTGCCAGGGAGAACCTGCCGCATGCGTGTAGAAGGTGCAATACGGTGAGATTCTCCTGCAGGTGCTGGGCACCGTGCCAGATGTCACACGCACCATTGCATCTGATCCCCTCAACACCTGTGTGCCATAGTCGGTTTTCCTCATTTACAGAAGAGGAAACTGAGGCTCTGCGCCCACAGTTACATTGCTAGTGAGTAGCATTGCTGGACTTTAACCCAGATCTTTCTGACTTCAGTGGCTGTGTTGATTTCTTCCACGTGAACCTGAGTTGCAGGGGAGCAGCCATTGGTTGAGCAATATTCGTATTTGCAACCATCACTTCGGCTATCCTTGAGGGCAGGGCTGTGCCTCGTTCATAACCATACACCCAGTGGCTAGTGATAAAAGTTGAAAACAATACAGAGTTACATATATTTTTCTTGATAACCCTCAGGGAAGACATTTTAAATTTCCTACTTTAGAAATGAGTAAACTGAACTGCAGAGAATTTAGATACTTCTAATTTCTCATAGATTGTTATTCAAATTCAGGTCTGTGTGAATGCAAAGCTAATGATCTTTCCATTTTTTGTTATATCTCTCCCTTAACCTGTTCCAGTGCTACTCAGTTCATTTCCCATTGGGAAAGGGTGAACCAAAGTGGGTGGGGGCGGGGATGGTGTGGGGAGATTTGCGTTAATCTGGAGTTGATTTTGTTTTGTTTTGTTTTACATAATTTTTTAAAAAGATTTTATTTATTTATTTTTAGAGAGGGGAAGGGAGGGAGAAAGAGAGAGAGAAATATCAGTGCATGGTTGCATCTCACATGGCCCCCACTGGGGGCCTGGCCCCCAACCCAGGCATGTGCCCTGACTGGGAATGGAACCAGCAACCCTTTGGTTTGCAGTCCACACTCAATCTACTGAGCTACACCAGGCAGGGCTGGAGTTGAGAAAGAAACCAAGAGGTAGACCAGTAAGTTGGATTCAGCCCTGCTCCCTCTTTCAATTAAAATATCTACTTACTGCAATTTCTTTCTTAAGACTTTCTTTTTTTCTCAGATGGGAGTCTCCCACAACATGTTTCATATATAGAACATATTATTCAAGGTTTTCTTTGGTTTTTAAAAATTAACATTAATTTATTAAAGTTATATATTAAAAACCTAGTGTTACCTTAGAGTACAATTTATAAATTTTATTATTCTATTTATAAGCTTAGCAAATGTTATCAATTACTTATAAGTAGGTCTTTGATTAATATTTGAGCCCATTTATAGGCTTAAATGTATAGACTCTAAGCTTTTTAAATTGCATTTATAAATGGAATATTTTAATCTCATTTTGAAGTCTTTCAATATATTAACAAAACAAGTTCTTCTCAACTTCTTAAATAACTCATAAATTTAATAAAATTAACTTACATATATGGTGGTCCTTAAGTACTCTTAACTGTTCAAATACTATATATAAACTTAGCAAGATTAAACTTAAATATACAAGTCTAAGTCAGTTAATCACCTATTTAAAACTGAAATTTCCAATGCAGGTATATTCAAGGGAACTTGCTTGCAAATACTGTTTATGCTACCAAATAGACACGGACTTCTTAACATACAGATATTAATGTTGTAAGTCTGGTCCTCTTAAACATGTCTATTCTTAGTTCTAAATCTTCCCAGAGTTAAGAGAACCTTATCCTTTAAGGAAATAATAATGCCATCTCCAGCAATTTTGGGAGAGTTCAGAGATTTTAGCTAGGGGTTAGTCTGGATTCTTGCCAGCCCTCTTTGTAGTCCATACAAGGAGCTTCCTAATGTTACGAGTGGTCGGCCTTGCACACAGGATCATACAAACTGGCGCGGCCACAGGGCTACTTACCAGTGGCATCTTCCTTGTTTGCTGGGACCTGCACTGTTTAGGGTGTTAAGAGTTAGGGTATTTTAGGGTCTCACCCCTGCTTATACTCATTTTATTCCCCTTCGCTCCAGCCCAGGTTAGTCATGGAAATCTGCAACCAGCTCAGGCTGCTACATGACCTGGCTTGATTTTGCTTTCCTTTGTCTAGGATTTATTAATTTCTTTCCCAATGACCTTTGACTCTGATGGAGTTCTATTTTCCTTCCATATTCTTCATGACGAGTAAGACCACACATTCGTACAGTTATGAAAATGATATCTGATTACATCCTGCAGATGTCACAGATTCTAAAGCAAAACACCTAACAATTACACAAAGGGCTCCATTGTTTAAGAAGATGTTTTCAAACATAACACTGGTGGAATCTTCATGGTTTTGAAGAAAGACTAAATATTGATATTTTGGGAGCACCTGCTATGAGCCAAGTACTTTATGTACATTATCTCCACCACCCCGTCAAAGTCTTTATTTTTATCCCCATATTCAAGGAAGGAAGCTGAGGTTCATGGCATTTTAAATTTCTCAAGGCCACATGGCAAATAAATGACAGACTAGCTTTTAGGATTGTTTGTAAAATTCATGACCCTTCTTCTATGCTAGTTTCCAGGGCTTTGAAGGCTTTATGACCAGGCTCTCCAAACTATGGATCAGTCTTCTCACTTCCTCACCCTGACAACAAAAACTCTCTAGTATAAGCCTAGTCTTTCCAGACAATCGCAAGGCTCAAAAGCAATATCTGTGCCTTAAAAAGTTCAAGCCTGACTGTAGCTGAAGTCCTAACACTCCTTGAGAGATAGCTGATGAGGGCACCCAGGGTTAGCCCACAGTGGATGAGAGCCACAATGAAAAGATCCTGGGACTGCGGATGAGAGCCCCTGATCCCCGTCTTGGCTGTTCCATTTGACCCGCTGTGTGATTTAGAGCCCACATCATGGGGGACCTTCAGCTTTAACTCTCCATTTGGGAGCACCCTGCTCAGGTGAAAATTAATGTGGGGCCCTGGAGGCGTGTAAAGGGTGAAACTGTCCATTTTACACCAGGAGATTCTTCCCGAGATCCTGGTTTTCTGGTTTCTCCATCAAAGGTTAGCTCAGAACACCAGAGAGAGCCACTGGCGGTGGGGCCAGATCCATTCTCTGCACTGGCATGGGTGCTGATTGCTTGGCCAGGGACAACAGCTTGAGTCTCAATTATGGGGCTGGGTCAGGCAGCCAAAAGAGATGCCTGAAAGGGAGTCAGTGATGCAGTGGAGCTCCACTGTTTTCTGGAACAGGAAGGCTGCTCAGTGTTAATGGCCACATTCATCTGGCAGACAAAAGAACGTTTGGTGAGCCGATTAGCCTTCCGCTCCCAGCCACGCCTTTCCTTATCACTTCACAGGATGCTGAAAAGACAGAGGTATTTCCACCTGCTGGCTTGGGCCCAGTCTCTCATCCCACCCTACACAACCAAGGCTCTCTTTCCTTTTCAACCTGGGAATCAGGCAGGGCAGTGGGGTGATTCTTTTCCCCAAATCAAGAAAAGAAGCAAACTTCATATTCTGAAGTGGCCTTGTGGAACCTTGGCTAAAGTTTCTTGCTAAGTTCCCAGGAATATTGGAGAAACTACTTAAGACAAGCTTAGGGTGATTGTAGCCATCTGTACTTATCCAAGCAAGTGCAATCGATTGGGACACCCTGTGAGGCCAAAAAGATATGAGTGTGGCTGTGTTTCAAAGTGGTTACAACCATGGGTTTGAAACCACAGAAGGCTGGGTTTGACTCTTGGCCTTGCTGCTAACTCAGTGAGACTGGGCTGTTAGCTCTCTGTAAACCTCAGCTTCCTTCTCTGGAAGTGCAACCCCCGGAGAGGGTGAAATGAGGGATGTGCATGTTGGAGCTCTCAGCCTTGTGGCTGGGACTTCTTGAGCAGTGAACGAGTGACAGCTGTTGTCAGGGGACTCAGCGTAGAACGAGGCATTTGGCATAGAGATTCCTCTTACATCTTGATACCTTTTCTCCCACAGCACAGTTTACTGAAATTCTGGTCTATAAAATCTTGACACAGTACAATGTCTTGCCTAAAGTGATATGATGAAGAAACCACACTAATGGGGTGTGGGGTGTGGGGTGTGTGTGTGTGTGTGTGTGTGTGTGTGTGTGTGTGACCAAGTCAGGGGGTGAGAACAAGTTTACCAATTCTTCGGTAACTTGATTATTGTGGCAGCAATTTGACCTGGCACCAGCAGGTCAAATTTATCATTGTGATGGTCCAGCTTCTTTTCATTTTCTGGCTAAAGATATAAGTCTTTGACTTTTAAAGCTTTCTCAGCATATTCCCAGATCTAATTAAAACCAATAGCTATGGAAATAATTATGTTTTTTTGAAATACCAGCAGGAACTGAAGACTGGTTTCTGGGCAAGAACCTATCTGTGAAGGGGAGTAGTTCCATGACTTTATTCTCTTGTCGTCATTAGGATGCTGGCATTAAAGTTGTGGGTGGCCACTGGCATCTTCAAGGGTAAGGAATGCAATGAGGACTCTTTCAGTGCCAAGTAGCCACTCTTTCCTGGGAAAACCTGGTTTGTTTCTGAGGAATAATTCACCTTCTGAGAGAATCTGGGAACCTGTAAGTGGCCATTCATTGCCATTAAATTCCAATTTATTTCAGAGGGAGAGACTCAGGGACCCTCTCTGAAAACACCCACTTTTATTGTTCAGCCCAAGAACCAGACAAAAGGCTTTGAAAAGATCTAAGAAAAGCAAGACTCCAAGAAGAGTTGGACTTTATCAGAAAACTACAATAAAATAAGTCCGAGAGATGTAATATATAGCACAGGAAATACAGTCAATAATATTGTAATAACTGTGTACAGTGACAGGTGGTTTTTAGGCTTATTGGGGTCACTGTATGAGATGACTGGTGACATATCACCAAAAGAAAATGACAGAATGTCAGGTCTGGGAGGAATTTTAGAGATGAGCTAGTATCCTGACTCAAAGCACTCATTTATATATGTGAAAACTAAGATCCCCACAGTTGGAGTGCTTATGATCTTGGGAGATCAGAGCCTGGAATTCCTGATTACTGATCCAACATTCTTCCTGGAAGAAATCATCATCACCTGTTTGTGGGTGATGTACAGAGGTTTGGGTGACATATGGCAGGTATGAGACACCACACCTTACAACATGGAGCTTGCTATGTAGTCAGACAAACAAGGCACGTACACATGAGGTAAGAACAGTTATGGGGCATGTCTGATAGGCACTGTCCACACGATGGGCTTTGAGGCAGAAGGAGAGATGGCCTCATTCTTGATGGACCAGGGAAGCTTTTGGAGAGGGTGGGTTTCCAGGAAGGCCGTGGAGGATGTGTGTGATTTGGGTGGGATGAGATAAAGGTCATTCTCAATAGGAAAAAGACGTATTCACAAGAGCAAACTTAGGACAGTAAGAGGAGTATTTGTGAGTCAGCAACAATTTAGCAGTAATGGTCAGTGTACTGGGATTACAGAATGTTCGAATTGGGAATATCAGGCTCAATCTCCTCATGTTACTGTTGACAATGTTGGGTCCAGAAAATTTAACTTGTCTCTCAAAGGTTACATGGCTATAAAGAACAGACTTGGGATTAGAATCTTGGTTCGTCACCTCTTATCCAGTACATTTTTTTACTGTACCCTGCCGATCCTAGGGAAGTGATAACAGAGAGACAGAAAGACCACAGAATACCTTGCATGAAACTCAAGATGTTTGCACATCAAGCACTGGGAACCTTTGACCATTTTTAATGTGAAAGTAACACATGGTTGGAGTGGTACCATATAGAGATTGAGCTGCTGGTGGTATGCAGGACAGATGGAAGAGATTGAGAGGAAAAGCACAGAGACCAGTTAAAGAGGCCCCGGACCCAGACCAGCTATGAGATCATATGAACAGAGATTATTGGAAAGAAAATGAAGAGGAAAAGATGAATATGAGAGAGACACAAACCACAGGCTATGGGAGAGTCAGGAAATGGGAGAGGATGGCGTCAAAGACTACTCTGGAAATTCAGAGTTGACTGGTTGTCCATGGGTGAGACCACCTCATAAAACCTGTTCCCTGGCTTTTGTTGCCACTTCCCCTTAGCACTTCACTCATTTGTTCTTTCCACAAACATTTCTGAGCCCAGCGGAAGGTGTTTCATATTCTCCCCAGCCGGTAACCAACTGAATGTGATGCTTCTGTGGTTTTCCTGGGATCTGCCCCCTTGAACTCATCTTGGTCAGAGTTGTCGAAGAGAACCAGAGAACCGAGGCGAAATGAGGAGAACAGCTTGGTTGCTGAAAAGAAAATAATGGTGATTGTCCGGGAGGGTGTTGAAAAGCCAGCGAGATTTCGGTTGGGAGGAGGATCAAAGTGTCTTGGGAAGGGAGGAGGGGGCCTTGTGCACACAGAAGCCACTGGGTCTTGGGGAGAATAAAAGATCCCAGTGTGGTGGCAACAAAGGAACTGCTGTGCCTTCTCAGTCAGGGGCCTGGAGGGGCCGTGACCAGCCTTGGCCCTGGGGACTGGCTGGGTGGCTCTAGGCTCAGGCTGCTGCTCCCCATGAAAGGGGAAAGGCCCTTGTGCTAACTCTCAGAATGGGGTCAGGAGCCAAGGGCTCCTCAGGTCTGAGGAGACTCAGAGACTGCAGCTTTGGAAGACTGAGGGCTGCCGACAGCAGCGTCTGTGCCTCCCTCCCATTCATCCCATCCCTCAGCAATTTCTACCCACCGCCGTCTTTGGATACCTTTAATAATTACCGCTTGTCCTTCTCTAAGTCACTGTGACTGTTATTTTTTTCCTCACCTGAGGACATTTTTCATTGCTTTTTTTTTTGAGAGAGATATCAACGTGAGAGAGAAACATCGATTGGTTACCTCCTGTATGTGCCCTGACTGGGGATCAAACCCATGACCTTCCCCTTTATGAGATGATGCTCCCAACTAACTAAGCCACACCAGCCAGGGCTCACTGTGACTTGTTTTTATACCGAAGGTCTGGCCTTATCAAGTGGACTTGAAAAAATTTGGCAAGTAGGTCAAAACACACTGACCAGGTAATATATTGGTTGTAGGCGTGTTGAGAAGTATTCTCATGTGTGTCTAGGCCAAACATAATGATTTTAGGCACATAGGAAAATGTCAAAATGGTTTAACTTATTTTCATTTCTGTCTCCAAATAGTACCAACTGAAGATCGTTTGTAAGGAGATTGACGAGTTGGTTAGGGAAACATGGTTAAAAACTCCAAATGGCTTCCCACCCACCAAAATGCACAACTATTTTACGTGCCCTCGGGTGGCCTCTAAACCCTTGCTCTGTGGCCTCTAGTGTGCAACTTTGGGTAAATTACTGAATTTCTCTGGACTCTGTTGTTCACCTGTGACCTAGGCACGATCCTACCTCATTCAGTTTTAGCAGGACAATTTAGCCAGTCTCTGGCACAGAGGAGGTATGAATTGGGATTAGTTCTGGGTGAGACCAGTTCAGAGTTCGGGACTTCGTATTTAATTCACTCTGTTATCTCATAGCTATTTCCTATCTAGGATGCTGGAATCAGGGAAAATTAGTGTCAAAGAAACGCTATCATCAGGAAAGAGATGACTGAGTGGTGGGCATTGAAATGCTCAAGTTCATCCTGGAGATCAGCTCTCTCAGGATGCTGCCTCGTGTCTGGACACCATGGACAGATGCCCGTTTAGACCTGATTATAGGAAGCTCAAGGCCCAGACACTGTGTGGTTGGTGAAGTCATGTCCCAGCAGTAAGGAGTCAAAGACTTCCACAAATTGCAAGCTGAGCCAGAAATGCAACCCAGGCATCCTAACACCCCGCCCCATGCCTAATGATAAGGCCATTCCTGCTCCCTGTGTCCGGGAATAGACATCCTTGGAGCCAAGGGGGTGACATCAGGACATCTGGCAAGCTCACTGCGCTGCTCTAGTTTGGATGTAGAGAGGTGGTACCAGAGCTCCAAGAGAAGGGCTTGGCAGCCTGGGGTTCTCAGAGGCCAGTGGTGGGAACAGGTCCTCCCCCAGAGACTAGAAGGAGGCAGCGAGCTTTGGGGTTTCTCCATAGCCATGGGCAGGAGGAGCCGCTGAAGCACTAAAGGGGGAGGGAGAAAATGATTTATGAGTAAACCCTAAAGGAGTAGAGATTGCTGGCTTGACCCCAGCACCAGCTGAGGGGCGTGGGAGAGCATTCTGCAAATATTTAAGAGGCACTGGTGCCAGAGAACTCAATGTCTAAACCTGGAGAAAAGGGAAGAGGCAAGGGGTGGGGAGCATAGAGACATGTCTGTCAAGCAGGGCTTTCCCAGAGCCCTTCGAATGCAGGCCTCCTCTCTCAGGGTCCTCGTCTGTTTGGGCATCTCCCTAGGGCACAGTTTATGGGCTGACAGATTCCAGCCTACCGACCACATGGGCCACGTCACTTTTCCTGTGGAGAAATTGGGCAGAAAGCGTAAGGAAAGACAGGCAGTGAGAATAAGACAAATGGAAGAACCCTGTCCTTTCTTTTAATGTCCTGTTCTAATTGGTTTCCAGAGGAGCTGTTATCTGGCTTGTTCCACCTTCCCCTCGGCCTCCGCCCTGCACTGATTTTCTGTGTTCTCAAACCAAAGCCTTGGCAGCCTCCAGAGCCCAGTTCAACCTTTGTCTTTTTCCAGAAGCCCATCCCGACCTCAAATGGCACATACTGTATCACATCCCTGTCCCCCAACACGTTGAAAAGCCACAACACCCTCCGGCCCATTAAAGGTTCTGAGGTATCCTATGATAAAGAAATGTTTTGAACTTTGTTTATCCTAGCATTTCCTTAATATGTTTGATCATGAAATTCTACTTTAGAGAGAATGTCACATGCTGGCCTGAGACTTTCCCACTTGGGGCTTCGCGCATGTGTGACTGGGTCCCTGGTCACCTCCCGAGTGCCTCGGTGCACAGGCTGCGTGTCCTGCTTCCTTTGCAACTCCCGCAGTGCCCACCAAACCAGGGCGCTCACCATGTGTGCTCAATTAAAAGGCAAGAGGAATGCTAGAAACAAATGAAATAGCCAATAACGAGACAGGGGAAAATTCACAGTATATATACAAAGGAATGATACCTCAAATGTGGACATTCTCATAAATAAGAAAAACAATGAACGCTGCAGTAGAGATGGGAAAATCGTGGACAGTCGACTCACAAAAGAAGAAATGCACAACATGTGTGTCCATTTGGATAAGTCTTTGTATTGTCACAATAATAGAAATAGTAAATAAAAAATGAAGTGCCACTTTAATCAATTAAACTGGCAAAAAAAACATCGGGTTAGTGAGGTTGTAGGGAAACAAGCACTCTTACATTGTTGGTTTAAAAGTAAGTCAGTATATAGTTATTTTTTTGGGGTATGCTAAAAATAAAAACTTTCCTGTTATGAACCATTTATCAAAAATGTGTTATTACTGGATGTGCAATATTTTATAATATGGAATATCAAAATTCATTTGGCTGCCATTTTGACCAAACATTTAGATTGTTTCCAAGGTTTTGTCTGATCTTTGATTATTTCCTTACAATTGAATTTTAATAGTAATGTATTAGTAAATACATTATAGTTAAAGTAAATACTTTATAGTTAAAAACAAGAACTCTGGTTTTTGCAGGTCAAGGATTTGGATGGGATCCAGCAGGGAAACTTGTCTCTTTCCCATGGGAAGCCTGGAAGCCCAGGGCTGGAATCACCTAAGTCTCCCTCATTCACGTGTCGGCACTGATGCTTAGCTGGGGCTGTCAGCTGACACCCCCACATGTAGCCTCCTCGAGTGGCCTGGACTTCTGCACAACATGGTGGTTGGGACCGAAGGTGGTTGGGTATTGTCCTCTGGCTGCTGTGGCAAATTACCACAAATTTATTCCCATGTTGCTCTGGCTGTCAGAAGTCTGAAATGCGTCTTGCCAGGCTAACACCAAGGTGTTGGCAGTGATGTGTTTCTTTCAGAGGCTCCAGGGGAGAATTTGTTTCTTGGCCTTTTTCAGATTCTAACTCTGCATTCCTTGCATTCATTGGCTTGGAGACCCTTCCTTGATCCTCAAAGTCAGCAGCCAAATATCTTGCTCCAGTGGTCACCTTGCCTCCTTCATCTGGTTGCATTTTGGTCTCACCTAGAAATTCAGGCTAATACCCCCATCCCAAGATCCTTAACTTAATCATATCTGCAATATACCATATTTGGTATATAAGGCATATTATATACCAAATATAAGTCGTATACCTTTTGCCACATAAGGTAGAATTAGTTCACTGAATAGGGTTAGAAGAGGCTGGGTTATGGGGGAAATGGGAAAAAGTTAGTAAAATGATACAAACTTTATTTACAAGATAAATAAGTTCTGGGGATCTAATGTATAGCATAGAGACTGTGGTTAATCCTATTGTATTATATGCTTGAAATTTGCTAAGAGAATAGATCTTGTGTTCTCACACACACAAAAGATAACTATGTGAGGTGCTGGCGGTGTTAATTAACTTGATTTTGGGGATCATTTCACAATGTGTATAGTATACTCTCATGTTGTACACTTTAAATATATTATACTTTTATCTGTCAATTGCGTCTCAATAAAGCTGGAAAGAAAAAGTAGCATTTACAGGTTCCAGGAATTAGGCTCTGCACATCTCTGTAGGCCCATTTTCAGCCTATTGCAATGACCGCGGGCTTTTCTCTCTGTAGCTGGTTTTATGGGAAGCCCTACAGTCACATAGAGAGAGCTGCAGGTGGAGTCGGAGCCCTGGAGGGGCTACGGTGGGTGAACCTGGGTCACCCGCTCATGCAGCTCACTCATGGTTGCTGGCCCTCTCCGTTTTAGGCGACCCTCATGAGGAGCATCAACTTTCAGGACTTGGTAGGTCTGACGGAGCACAGCCTATCATGAGCCACTCTGAGTGTGTGGTCTCTTGGCGTCCCATGGTCAGGCATCCTGTCCTTCCCAGGGTTCAGTCAGATACTGAGAACTGTGCTCAAATGACTTATAGATTCCTTGGCAGGCAGCATAGTCTGTTCCAGAATCCCAAAGGCCTGGATTTGTGATTTTCCCACCGGGGCTCCCCGTTATATCTGTCATGTCAAATCTTTCCCCATCACCGACATGATGGATATGACCAACATTCCAGGGTCTGCCAGATCATATGGCCTGAGTGTCAAGGCTTTTAGTGCTGTGGCCTGGGCTTACAGCCTCAGAGACCTTTCCTGCTCTGGTCGCCTCCCAAGGCTGGCAGCCTCGCGCCCCTCGTGTCACCCAGTGCCAGCAGAGGGCACTATGCCTGGGCATGGAATGCATTGCATCCAGACCCCAAGGAGGCGTCCCAGGTGCTGTGCTTCCTTCTGCCCGGGTGCGATGTGAGATGCAGCAGTTTGTCTTTTCCTTTGGGCACCTCTCAACAACTGGACCCCTAGATCCCTGAATCCTCATAGGTTTTATAAGCTGCCTCTGAGGTACATGTGTACTTCCAAAGTCTCTTGCCTGCGCTTCCCAGGCAGCGTGTGGTTGCTGATGTGATGGATCAGTGTGATATTCCGTGGGCTGTCTCTAGGCGGTCAGATAGATCTCTCTGGATTAAGTTGTGACACAGGGTAGGAGAGTTCATCTCTAAAGGGATACTGTTTTCTGCCTCACACAAATACACACTGTTTCTGACTCTCTTTTTTAACCCTAATAGAAAGGAATGCATTTGCACAAATGATAACCATGTATCCCGAGGCCTTGTTAATGAGATCATTTGGACACAGCAGCTGTACTTGGGCCTGCTAAGCATTTAGGCCTGCAGTGGTAAGTATATGGTCTTTCTCCAGGGTTAATTGTTTCTGTGGCAGCCAGATGAGCAAATTCAATGGAGATGTTGTAGGGACTCTAGACCCAGCATCTTGTAGGTCATTAATGGTGACACTCGTCTGCCATCCTCCCAGGGAAATGATACTTTGGCTGCACTAAGTGTTTCCATGGTGCTCTCTCATGGACTGATCGTCACAATGCTGTGAGGTTGGCATTGTTATCAGCCTCATCATAATCTCTCTGGATGCCTAAGTCATCTGCCCCAAATCTCACAGCAAAGTAAAAGATTTACACTTGAGCCTCTCTGACTCTGAAGTCTGTGCTTCTGTCCTTGTTAACACTGCCTTTTTATTTGAATCCTGCCTCTATCTCCTCCTCCATCAAAACATTGGCATCTCTACTGTCCCAGAGGCCCTTAAAATGCCAGTGAAATCAAGAGAAACTGCTAACAGAAAAGAATTTGACTGTAGACCACTATCAAGAGGAGCGGATGGTATTGGGATGGTTTCCGCACACACACTATTAGATGTGTGTGCGGAAGGAGGTCCAGCTTGCTGAGTACCGGTGCTAAGTCTGCCAAGAGCG
>PVKM010029655.1:0-17657 GCA_004027735.1 Carollia perspicillata | reverse complement strand
CCAATAAGAGAATAATTATGGACAACCTACAAGAAAGACGACCACAGTAAATAAACAAATAATTAAGAAATACCAATAATACAAGACAGTAGCCACAGAAGCTATAAAATGTGGGTAACAGTAACAAATGCAGGGATCTAATTTCTGAATGTAAATCTGTGATTTGGCAGAGTCACAGAACCTACTTAGACACTGAAGAATTTCCACATGAAACCCAAAAATATGAAGTCACAGGCATAAATGGCAAAACTTTACTCCCAGATTCATTCAGCTGAAGGTGGGTACCCAAAGGCCAAGATAAAAAGAAATAAAAAAAATTAGATAACTTGTTTAGTGTCATTTTTGAGGTCAAAGTCTTTCCTTAGTTGAAATCCAGAGTATTGATATGTCTTTTATTGATACTTTCTGAAGTAATTATCAAACATCTGCTCTGTGTAACACATTGGAATAGGCACTGTCAGGACTCAAAGATGAATCAGACACATGGATGGTGACTTCAAAACCCAAACAAGGAAAATGAATACCTAGAATCCCATCCAGAATGTGTAAGGTATGATACTTGAGGTCAGACAAAACACACTAGAACTCCGGAGAAGGGCCTCTGAGTGTGAGAAGCACGAAGTCCCCTTGGATTAGATGGTATGTGGGATCGCCCTTCCTTCAGCCATTCGGCAAGTATTTATTTAGTATATATTAATTTCAAAACACTGTATGAAGCATTGGAGGCTGAGCAATGAACAAAACCCACACATTTATATTTATTTGGGTTGAATGGGAGATATAGTTAATACAAAGGCAAACAGATAAATAATTAAAATAATTGTAGACTCTAACAAATACTCTAAAGAAGATAACCTGAATGACTTGATAGAATAAAGGCCAGAAGTTATTTTAGAATCTGGTCAGGAGAAAGCTTTTCTGATGAAGAGATAATTTAAATTGAGATGTGAAAGAGGAGCCCAAAACAGAAAAAGACATAAAAAGAGAATCGTCCAGGCAGAAGAAACAGAAAATGCAAATAATCAATAAATTGGCCTCTTAAAGAAACAGAGATCAATGTGGGTCACATTCAAGAACAAGGAGAAGGAAGGAATAACATGTGATTTGGAAAGATAGACAGGGAGCAGGTCAGTAAGGTATTTTATTCTAAGAGCAACGGGGAGCCTCTTAAGGGTTTTAAACAGAGGACTAACATGACCTGGTTTAAATTTATCAAAGACCACTCTGGTGCCTTGATGGGCTGTCAGAGAGCAGATGTGGAAATAGAGAGATTGCCTAGGAGGCTACTATAGAAGTCCAGGCAACGGATGTGGCAGCTTTGACCAGGAAGGCAGCAGTGGACATGTAGCAAAGTGGGAGACATTTTGGTAGTAAAGCCATGAGGACTTGCTGCTGAAGTGGATGTAGGGGGTCAAGAAAACAAAAGAATCTAAGGTGGCTCTTGGGTATGGGGTCTGAGGCACCAGGAAACCCGGGGGGCCTATACTAATGTGGGAACCACTGGAAAAGGGCTCGTTGGGTAAGTGGATAGTGAGGAGGGGGTAGAAAATCAAAATTTTTCACTGAGTATAGAAAATGGTGATGATGGAGTAGAAACAAAGGTCACGGCAAAGATACTCATGACAAAAAGATGAGCAACATGAACTAGGGAGAAAAAAGTGTGTGTGTGACCGTGTCCAGGAAATGTCAAGAACTGCTCTGCATCCAAGGGGCCAGGCCTGTAAATATAAAACGTGACTATTGAGAAGCTGGCATGGTGACTGATGTTGCAGGAATTGGATAGAGACTGAGACATTTAGGTGTTCCTCGGTAGGCAACAGGAAGCCACTGGGAACTGATGGGATGGACGAGTGCTTTAGAAAGATGCAGGGGGTACTGGCGTAGAGTTCAGACGGGAAATCAGGAACCGGAAGCAGAGGGGTTCGATGGCAGTAATCCAGGCCAGGGAGAGAGAAGACCTGAACCAGATGAAAGATAAGATAGTAGGTTTACATTTAGTTTCACCTCTCCCCCATAATAGTGTTACTGCAAACTTGAAACCAGAAATCTTGTGTCTCTCTAATGAGCCTTGTCCATCAATAAGATAGCTTTTCTATCCTCCAGTAACTCAGCCTTCTAAAATGATCTGTAGATGAAAAGGTGACAGAACCAGATAGGAAAAAATCATTTTGTGCACCCATGCATTGGCTCCTCCCATGCAAAGCATGGATGAAAATATAACATTTCTGGGAAGTGACATGTTCCCATCACTCAGGGTTTTATTTTATGAGGCTCTGTTGTGTTAGCATCTGGGATGCCAGTCAAATGATTCAGATTCTGCCAAAACACCAAGGCACCCCCCTCAACAAAAGAGTGGGGTCTAGAAACATCATCTATTCTTAAAGAGGACAAGCCACTTAGAAGGGAGTCTCCGAAACAGCAAAAAAAAAAGCAATTGTCAGTGCCCAGTCAATGGCCAATAAATGCATGGTACACCATAAATCCTATGCATTTATTTTTAATTTTAAAAATATTTTCCTTTCACTGAGTACTAGGCCAGGAACTGGGTGACCTGATATTTTCAGGGGAGTAGGTTTTCCAGAGACATTCACTCCTATTGCTTAAATAAACATTATTTGACAAGCTGTGTATGCGGCTGTCATATGTCTGAGCTTGTCATACTGATAGACAGCTCTTGAAACCACCCACACACACACCACCCTGACTTTAAACCTTATAAATGTTTCTGCTGGGTACAACTTCAGTTTGCAACGGCTTGGATGCAGTTGGACTCCAGGAGAAAGCTGGATCGGGCCTATCTGGTTGGTAAATGTCAGCTCAGACTGGAGAACTTGATGTGCTTTCCTTTGGCTCAGAGGTAGCTACTGCTCCAAGGTGCAATGTGTTCCCCAGGAGCTGTACTCATTGTGTCTTTCTTCTCCTTCATTAGGCACTGCCAGTTCCTATCGGAATTTTCCTGCTCTGCCATCTTGGCTCCCTGTCATCTCTGATTCTTCACTTTGTGTCTTGTCTACATATATTTGTAAAACATCAGATTTTACTTGCTGCTTTATCAGTGAGTCCTGTGTTTTCTGAGATTTAATACTGAGTAGGTACAATGCCTGTTTTTAGTTTGCCGGTTTTCTTGGGGCATTTTTGACCTAACCTGCATTGAACTTGAACCACACCCTTCCCCCAGGACACTATCTTGGGCAGCACTATCGGTTAAGGTCACTGCCTTTTATGGGAATCTCCAAGTCCCAAGTATTCCAGATCTTCAGAGTTGCCTTGGTTCTTGTCTTTTTCCAAGGCCTAATTCTTTTGCTCTTCCTCCAATTCTGTGAGTTCTCCAAAATTCTTTCAATAAACTTCCCCTCTTAGTGAGTGACAGTCATTCTGTATTCTGTGAAACTAGAGAACCACAGTCTGAATAACTTGGCTTCTTCAGCTATTTCAATTAAGGAAAGTCAAAACCAACCTGACACACTTTACTAAGTATATTCTCTGGATCCTCAGAGTTTCCCACATATGTGTACTGTTCTCCAAAGCTGGAAGATCACCCAGTTACTGTCAGAAAATAAATACGGTGTTTTCTTCTTTCTCTTTTTAAAAAACTTTCCACTTAAATACGAGTTTGAATGTTTGAGGTCCATGGGTAGAGTACTATATTAGCAAAAAAAAAAAAAGAAAAGAACAGTCTAGAACAATACTGCCAAAAAGAAATATAAAGCAAGCCATTTTTGTGATTTTTATCTTTTCTAGAAGTACAGAAGGTTTAAAGGAAATAAAAATACAAAGTCACTTACAAAACAATAACAACAGTTAACATTTATTAGACACAATGGATCAGATACTAAGCTAGACACATTATATGAATTACCTTATATAATCCTCATAATAACCCTTTGATGAGAATACCATTATTAACTTCATTGTGCAGATCTGTCTGAGGCCACAGAGGTGAAGAGAACTGCCCAAGTCACATAGCTTACAAGTGGCAGAGCCAGATGTCAAAGCCAAACAGCCGAAGTGCAGACATTATGTTGGTTATTAGTACATGTTACCTTTTTCACACAAAAGCAAACAAGAAGATATTGCTTCTTGTGCCTCAGCAAGCACACTAAACCATTTGAACACATATTTTGTACTCTTTAAGCAATAAGCAATTATCTTGGAACTATGTATTAAATTGCAATGTGCTACAATTTAATATATAGTTTTAAAACCAATTTGCTCAAGTGTTGACTTCAGGGTTTTAAATGTATTCCACTTAACCAGCAATTTAAATGAAAATTCAAATAAATGCTATAAATGGTTGCCTCATTTACATGATCTGTTGATTAACGTGGATATGGGCTCATCTGGGCCCAGGGTTCTGCTTCCTAGCCTAGACCTAGGGAAGCTCATCTTCCTGGTGAGTGAGGGCAATTACTCTCAGCTCCTTAGTGTCTCAGCCCACAGGCTGGGACATTCACATCCGGCCACCCTCAAATGCAGAAAACTGCACTCACCAGGACTGGTTTGTGAAGTTTGTTAAATGTAATTGGAAAAAAATATACTAAGAAGCTGCTTGCAATGGCAGTAAGATGCATCTTTATGGAAAAAAGAGATGGTCTAAACTTACTTCCAAGGAGGGAGGACTCTGTTACTTGCAGGGCAAATGCATTGCTGAGTGGGTATACAAATTGAGCACCAGAGGTAAGTTGCTCAGTGATGTAGATTTTCCTTTTCATCCTTTATGCTACACAGAATTAGCCTTACCTCCAAATAAAATCAGAGCAAATATTCTAAAAACTTCCACCTGAGAGCCCACAGAGTCACATAAACTACATTCTATATTGTGCCTGGCCATGACTGACCCAGGAGCTCTGGAAGATGCCCACACATCTCACTGCTACTCTGATGCCGATAAATGAAGTAGTCCCGGAACACCACAAAAACCGATCATAAAGACATTGCCATAGGTTATGCCACAGCTGAGACCAAGTGATGCATGGGTTTGCATCCAACTAGAATGTGTGCCAAGGTGGCATTGGCCAATTTTGTGTAGAATCGTGGGCTTTTAGAGTTTGACAAGCATTTAGAGATAATTGAGCAATGTCTTCATTTTTAATTTGAGAGAACTGAGATTTAGAGGCATGCCCATTGTTTGACAGATCATCGTACAGGTCTGTCAGATCCTCTCCAGGCTGTCCACACTTTTCTCATAAGCACGTAGAACCAATTGCACACAATAGTGGCTAGCATTTATTCAGCATTTACTATGTGCCAAGTTTTTAGTAAGTCCTTCCTAAACAGTAGCACATTCATCCCACATAAAAAACAATGGAAAGACACAAACAATTAAAACTTACTCTGGTTAAGTTAAGCAAATAATTTATTGGGAGGGTGCATCAGTCATCTAGAGTTGTATAACAAATAACCATAAAACTTAGCTTAAAACAACAATGATGTATTATTTCTCATGATGCTGTAGCTTGGTTGGGTAATTCTGCTTGTGTGGTCTAGGTTCACTCACACAATTGCATCAGCTTGGGTGCTGCCAAGAGGTGCACTTAGCTGGAGAGAATAAAATTGCTGAACCTCCCTCTCCACATGGGTTCTTATTATCAAAAAGATTAGACTGTCTTCCATGTAAAGTGATAGCGGATTCGAAAACAGTGAAGGCAAAAGTTACAAAGTCTCATGAGGCCCAGGACTGGAAGTCACATAACACCCCTTCCGCCATACTCTGTTGATTAAAGCAAGTCATAAGGACAATTGGATTCAAAGGAAAAAAAGCTCACATCCTGACTACAGAAAGCAACGTCACATTGGAAAGTGATATGGCTACTAGGTGGAAGGAATTCGAAGGCACTTTTTCAATCTATAAAAGTCTACCCCTCTGGACCACCAATTATTCATATTCCTCCCTTCCACAAAATATGCTCAGTCCCATCCTATGACCTTCCAAAATCTTATCCCATCATAGAAACAGACTTGAAGTCCAGGATATCATGATTTGTATCATGTCTCCACACAGATAAGGCTATGCAGTTGCAGCTGTTCTTGTTCTAGGGACCCATCGATTGAAACACAGGTTATTAGACACCATCTACAACATACAAAACATACAATAGTGAGAAAGACCAGATAACTTCTATAGACACTCTTAAGGAGGAAAAGAAAAAAAAAAAAACAGGAGGTACAGGGCAGTCAGTGGTCCACAGCAGTTCTGAAATCTAGCCAGGCACGTACAGCACACATAATGAATGAGGTCTGAGTCTCTCCTCTGGGGTGGTTCTCTAACCCATCATTCTCTGTGGTTCTTGGTTCTTCACTCTGGCAGAAGTAGAGCAGTAGCCCAGCCTCTCTGACAGTCTTTGAAGTCCGATACAGTGATGGATATTAGTAGACATGCCAGTGCATTCCAGCTTGTCCTCACTCTCTTCTTTCATCTGGACGTTCAGTTCTGGGTCCCCAGAGATGGCACTTACACAGAGAAACAGCTTTTTCCTCCAGCTCCTTTCACAGTCACACAGTGACAACTGTACCTACCTGCATTCCCAGATTCCCCTACAAGCTCCGACTTGTCCATTACTGCCAGTGCTTCAGAAGGGTGGGTTAGTGACTTCTCTCTGATTTCCGATTCCTCCTTATGGAACATGTCTTCCTCCCACAATTGTGTAGTAGGTTTCATTCCTGTAATAACTTCCTTACTCCCCAGTGTTCCTTACATTGAACATGTCATTGTGTTTGATCATCACCACAATTTTACAAGTTATATACATCCCCATTTTACAGATGTAGACACTGAGACTCGGTGAAACTTGGTAATTTTCTCATGGCTACACAGCTAAAAGATGTAAAAGTTCATATCTGAACTCAGGTCTATCTGATGGCTGGTCCTGTACATGTAACTCTTATACTCCTTCTTCTGCAAGATAAAGGATAGGAAAAGTTGGTGTACTGGCAAACTTGCTCCTGAAAAAATATTTTAAAAAATTATGATTGACAGCATTTGACTATTTCTGTGGTATAAAGACTCCCACCAGGCTAATGAGCTGGTATGAGGTAGCTTCAGTATACCACAAGATAGGGAGCTAAGAAAACAAAAGGTCTTCAATAAGGAAATGTACTAATCATTTAAAGAAAATGGGGAGGAGTAGTTCTTCAGGTATTTCATCCTTGTGCAAACTATCTGATTTCTAAGTGTTAGTACCTTCACTTCTTTGCCTTTGGCCTTCCTGTTTTGGCCAAACTTGCTCTGCCCACTTACATGGCAAGCCCAAAGCTCTGAAAAATTAATACCCATACCTTAGCTTTCCTCAACCAATAACTGATATAAATTAACATATAAACATCCAGCACTCTTGTACTTCTTTGAGATAACTTGAGATGTGTTCTCTTCACTAACACCCTGAGTTACCCAGCAGAATTAAGCTTTAGTTACCCACTGTACTTTATAATGTATTCTCGATTGGTCTCCCTGGGACCACCTTCCAAAAGTTACTACTTATACTCAAACCCTTGACTCAGGATTTTCTTCTAGAAACCCCAAATTGAAACACATGGCTACCATTTTTTGAATGTTCATGGACCAGACTGACACTATACTAGGCACTTATATTACATGTTGTTGCATGAATCTTCATGAGGCACCTTATGAGACAAGAATCAAACCCAATTCTACAAACATGGAAATGAGAATCAGAGAGGCTAACTAACTAGATGAAGGTCACAAAGCTGGTATAGTAAATAGCAAAATGGATATTCAAATCATGATTGATGCAACATCTCTTTCCACTAAACCATGCATCCTTTTTCACCAAAGAAACTGGACTAACACACATGAAACAATAAAATAACAATTAACTACTAAGCTGACATATTGTATTGAACACTTCTTGGCAAAACTGTCATCATATGTATGTTCCACAATTACTTTCTACAATTCTCTTTTGTTGTGCCATCGACTTGAAAAATAAGGCCACTGACAAATATTAAGAAATTGAATTTTTCATAGATTTTCTTTCTCTGCTTTATACAAATTAGGTACTGAAATAAAACTGAGCTGATGCCATAGCAGAATACAGCATGATGAAAATACATATGAAAGAAATATGTTCCTTGAATGTATTGTTCGGCTCACATAGCACCTGAAACAACAGATACGTCATAAAATAACAACTAAGTCTCTGTTGATTTTGAAAGTTGATACAAAGCATTAGGAGATCAAACAACACAGCATACTAGTGCGGAATTAAATAAGCTAGGGAACTCAAACAAAGGGAGGACTTAACAATATATTTAATCGGCAAAAATTAGAGTGTGGAAATTTAAGATTTGTCAAGGCTGCAGCTAAATCACCAAAACAGATTTTAATATTTAATGATGGCTTGCTGACATCAAATAATTTAGATAGTTGCTCTGCAAAATTTCCCCTTAAAGCTCCTGAATTCTGAAATTTTTAAACACCTAAGGCATCTCAGATGCTGGTGGAAACAAACAAGCAAAAAATTAAACTCTGATTTAAGCAGTGATTCACAGGGTTGACTTCTTACTTTTAATTATCCGCTCTGACAATACGCATAGAAAGAACATTCTGGAATTTGGGGTGGGGAGTTTTAGCCTGACTCTAGCCCCCACGCCGTTATGTAAGGAGTACTTTAACCTCTCTGGTTAAAAAAGCTCTCAGTTAAATGATGCTCTACAGGATCTTGCCACTCTGTCAATAATTCTGTTGCTAACACCAGTTTTTCAATTAAATTCCCATCCATGTAATGAACATAAATCACCTTCCAGCGTTCCCGCAGGTGGTCCTCAGCAATGCAGTGCACAATTGTGAATCCCTATGCTTCCAGACCTCCACAGTGCTCTCTCAGGGGATGAAGTGATGGAGAAGATGAGTAGGCGGTCTTTGGACCCACTGCAACGACTTCAGGCACAGCAAAGCTATGCTATCTCAAAAGCATGTCTGTACTGTTTTGCTTAAACAAAGAGTTTGTAGGCATGAATTGCTGAAGGAACACTTCAAATTACAACATGACTGATTGGCATCTGACACCCGTGGCTTTTCCCTCTTTGCAATTGTCTAGAAGCCTCACTTACCCCAGGGCAGGTCATCCGCAGGTCTGAGGCCCAGCTTTGTGCATATTTATCTTTGGGAATTACAAGGCTCAACAACAGGGCCTGTGGCAGTGGCAGTGGCTGAAGCAACAATTTTCATTTGTTTCAAGGCTATTACTGTGTCACCATTACCTTCATGACCCTCACATATGCTGAGAAAATATAGTATCTTGATTTTGGTCCCTAATTAATCTTGGCTTCCCCTGAGTCCCCATTGCTGGAAAGCAGTAACAAAAGTTACTTTATTTAGTCCAACCTACTTAAAAATTAGTCAGATATAATAAATTAAACAGTTCCTTTAGGCAATGCTCAGTTTTACAGGGTAAAAGTGCTTGATCCTTCAAATTTCTACTCCTGCCTCTCCTAAGTCTCTTCTTAATAACTTCTAGTTATGCGGGGAGAAAAGTGTGTCTTACTCAACCTTCAGATGGAGGACAGTGGTTGTGTCCTTGAAACAGTGTGGTGTCTGTCCCCTGGCCCCTTCGTCTCTGGGCAACCTCACTTGTGTATACTTTACTCCTCTCCCACCAGGCAGACGTGGCTGAGGCATATGCATGAACTCCCCTCTCATCTTGGTCAGATACTGGGTGTGCTCACTGGCTGAGGGGGCCTCGCCTTGGCTGTGGGTGATGGTATTCTCTGGACTTACGCCACCTCCTTAGTCAGCTTCCCCATAGAAAATAGATCATGCCCATCCCCTGGTCTCTGCCTTCATCCTCATCAGAGAGGGATCCTGGGAGCATCAAGGGATGCTGGATGCTTCCTTGGGTGCTGGAGCATCAAGGGTGCTGGATCCAGGACAGGAGGGACTTTCTGAGTCACCTCCCCTCTTAAAGAGCTAAATGCAGCCTCTCCTCCATCCAACTTTAGTCAGCCAAAGCTCCGTGATTGTGCCTTCTAGGCTTAGTAGATCATGTTGAAGGGAAAATAATAGAATTTAGAAAGTCCTATCTCGAGGCAAAAGCCTGGCTTGTAAAACTGTTGTTTTGTTTTGAAACTCTTGTTTTGGCCACTGGAATCTAAACAGTAATTGTCTTTCTCTTCGCATTCTGCCAGTCAGGATAATAACCTCTCTCAGGCATACAGCTCCGGCCAAGAAGAGCAAAGTACTCAAAATAGTGGGAAAGAACAGTAATGCTTTTTTTTGAAATATAGCATGCATGGGACTGCTCTAAAATTGGATTGTGGTGAGGGATGCACAATTCTGTAAGTGTACTAAAAATTGAATCACACACTCAAACAGGTAAATTTTATGATGTATAAATCATGCCTCAATAAAACTCTTAAAAATCACATACAGTGTGACAAAGGAAAAGTACAGTTGCCCGGCGCACTGTGAGCTGTACTACAGACCTCACAGTGCGCTGCTGACGGGAGCAGTGGAAACAGAACAGTAAGGAGAGAAGACGCAGCCACCGTCCTCTCTGTGAGAGTGAGAACTCAGCCATGCTCCCCGTGAGAAGAAGGCCGCCATTTCACTTTAAACTGGAACTCTGTTTATATGCACATCCCTTCAACAATAAAATGTTACCAGGGTGTTCAAATCATGAACAGGAACTGTAATTAATCATGTATATGTTTGCAGCAAAATATTTTTCAGTTACACAAGTGTATATGTAACTGAATCTTGTATTCAGATACATATGTATTCAGATATGTAGGTTGAATACAACCTACAAGATTGTAGGTTGTATTCAGGACTTGGTTATCATATACAAAAGATGTCTACATGACATCTTTTCATCTGACCATTGCAAATATCCAGAACATATACAAGAACACAGATGAATGTAAACTAAATAAGTAGAAAAATGTCAATATAACGGATACTCATAAACTCTGTTCATACAGACCCTTCCATACCTCATTCAGAGGCAGTCTACCTCACTTCATGTATGATTCCAACCTCTTGTGGGATAAAAAACAAGAGACCGAGAAGGCAAGACAATAACCAAGTTTGTTATAAGCAATAAATTGGAGGTTGTGTGGCAAATGACGATTAAAGATGCTACCAGGATTTATAAGAGAAAAGAAAATATAGTTGGCACAGGAGACTGTGTTGGGGGGAACATCAACAGTGGAGAGAAAGGCGCAAGAATTCAAGAAGAGCAGCTGACGTCATTCAGAGAAGGGACGAGCAGCTGGGCACAATCCATCTCTTGAGGAAGGTTATGACGTTATTCAGTGCTCACAATGACAATGCCAAGATATTCAAAAGATGACTGAACTCTTTCAAGACAGCAAGTACAGTTTTAAGTTATTTTATAAATAATTTCTATCCTTAAAAGACTTTTTTTGTTTGATTATTTGTTTGTTAATTTTTAATTGGTTGTTCTTTTTTGTTGTGTTAAAAAAAAAACCCATATAACATAAAATTTACCATAGCAATCATTTTTAAGTTTATAGTTCACTATGTTAAATATATTCACATTGTTGCAAAACAGATCTCCAGAACTTTTTCAGCTTACAGAACTGAAACTCTATATCCCTTAAATACTTACCCTTTCCTTCCTTGTCTCCCAGCCTCTGATACCACCATTCTACCTTCTGTTTCCATAAATTGGACTACTCTAGGTAACTCACATAAGTGGAATCAAAATACTTGTGTTTTTCTGATTGGTTTATTTCATTTAGCATGATGTCTTCAAGGTTCATACATATTGTAGCATGTGATAGTATTTCTACTTTTTTAAGACTAAATAAGGTGTCATTTTGTTTATATACCACATTTTGTTTATTCATTCAGTGACTGATTGTCATTTGAGTTCGTTCCACCTCTTGGCTGTCATAAACAGTGCTGCTGTGAACATGGGTGTGCAAATATCTCATTGAGACGCTGTTTTCAATTCTTTTGGATGTTTATCCAAAAGTGAAATTATTGAATAATATAATAATTTTTCAATTTTTTTAGGAATCTCCATACCATTGTTCATAGAAGTTGCATTATTTTAGAATCCTAAGACATTGTACAAGAGTTCTGACTTCTCCACATCATCCTTAATATCTGTTATCTTCTGTTCTGGGAGAAGATTTTAAGTTTTTAAAAAATTTTATCATTGTTCAATTATAGTTGTCCCCATTTTCCCTCATTATTCTCCCCTGCCCCACCCTCCCCCCACCTCCCACATTCAATCCCCATCCCCCACTGGTCCTTTATACGTGCTCCTTGAGTTGACCCTTCCCCTTCCCTTCCCCATTATCTCCTTCCCTGCTCCCCTCTGGTCACTATCAGTGTGTTCTTTATGTCCATGTCTCTGGTTCTATTTTGTTCGCTTGTTTTGTTGATTAGGTTCCACTTATGGGTGAGATCATATGGTATTTGTCTTTCAGCACCTGGCTTATGTCACTTAGCATAACACTCCAGTTCCATCCATGCTGTCTCCAAGGATAGGGGCTCCTCCTTTCTTTCTGCTGTGTAGTATTCCATTGTGTAAATGCACCACAGTTTTTTGATCCACTCATTTACTGATGGGCACGTAAGCTGTTTTCAGGACTTGGTTATCATATAGTGGCCATCCTAATGGGTGTGAGGAGGTATCTCATTGTGGTTCTGATTTGTATTTCTCTAATGATTAGTGATGTTGAATATCTTTTCATATACTTGTTAGTCAAATATATATCATATTTGAAGAAATGTCTGTTCAAGTCTTTTGCCCATTTTTTAACTGGGTTATTTGATTTTCATAGTTGAGTTGTAGGAGTTCTTTATATATTCTGGATATTAACTTCTGATCAGATATAAGATATGCAAACATTTTATCCCATTTCATAGGTTGCCTTTTTACTTGGTTGGTTGTATCCTTTGATGCATAACAGTCTTTAAGTTTGATGTATTCTCATTGGTCTATTTTTGCTTTTGTTGCCTAATGTTCTTTGTGTGACATCCAAGAAACAACTGTCAAATCAAATTTCATGAAGATTTCCTGTTTTCTTCTAGGAATTTCATGGTTTGGGGCTTAAAACTTAGGTCTTCAATCTATTTTAAGTTACTATTTGTGTATTGTGCAAAACAAGGACCCAACGTCATGCTTTTACATGGGAATATCCAGTTTTCTCAATACCATTTGTTAAAGAGACTATACTCTCCCTATTGAGTGGCTTTATCACACTTCGTGGCGATCACATGACCAAATACATGAAGGTTAATCTGTTGGCTCTCTACTCTATTGATTGGTCTTTCTGTCTGACTTTATTCCAGCACCACACTGTTTTGGTTATTGTAGCCTTATAATATGTTTTAAAATCAGAAAGCATGAGTCTTTCAAATGTGTTCATTTTAAAAATTGTTTTGGCTACCTGGGGTCCCTTGAGATTCTGGATGAATTTTAGAATAAAATTGTTCTCTTTCCCCAAGAGCAGCTTACTGTTTCTCCAACAGCAATTTGAACAAGTGCAATTTGGCTAACATGACCATTTGTCAAAAAACAAATATTTCTTGTCACTGGATTTCCAAGGGTTGGTAATCCTTATGTGCAACTGGGCACACTTTAACTCTATATTTGCCTTAAAGCGTTAATACTTTTCTAGCATTGTAGAGTTCTCCCATATTTTTGGTTTCTATATCTTTAATTAGTGTTTAGCCCATTATTTTCCCCTCTATCTTGTTTGTGATTTTAAAAATGTTGAAATAACTTGAATATTCAGCAATAGGGGTCAATACAAACACATTTAGATTCCAATGTAAGGGTTTGTTTGAATAATAGAAATGACATTCATGCCCGTGTAAGATGATAAAAAAACAAACCAGATAAATACAGCTAGAAAGCCTGGCCTAAATTGAATGAGAAAAACATTTAAACCAATCAAAACCCCATCCCAACCCTCTCTTCCACCAAGTTAATTTATTTTTTTCTGTAAAAGCAATGCTGACTCACTACAAAAAATACAGACATGAAGAACAGAAGGGAAAAAAGCCATTATGCACCCAATCATGCACAATTACTTTTAATCCCCAAGTGTAAGCCCTGGCTGGTGTAGCTCAGTGGATTGAGCGTAGGCCTGCGAACCAAATGATCTCGGTTCGATTCCCAGTCAGGGCACATGCCTGGGTTGCAGGCCAGTTCTCAGTGGGGGACACACGAGAGGCAACCATACATTGATATTAAAAAATGAATAAAATAAAATGTAATCCCCAAGTGTAAATTCCTTCAGCTCCAGTTCTGTAAGTACAAATGAGTTACTATTTTTCAATAAAATGGGCGATTACTGTATAACTATTCTGCAACCTACTCTAACTTAAGTAACCCAGAATTTATATTTTTCAAACCAAACCATATCTCTAAACATTCATTGCACTCCAACTAGTAAGAGTAAAGAAAAATAATTGCCTGAAAATTAAGAGATCAAAAGTAAAATAGAATAGAATATAAAAAATTCTGAAAACAGATTTTAAAAAGGGCTCAGGATATTAAGTTTCCAAAATTTCCCCATCACACTCCTAAATTACTAGTATTTGAACTAATTGGCAGATGAGAGTATCGATTTTCAACCAACTCATTATAATGCTTAATGAAGTTACTGCAGGAAATGAGATGAATATAAGGAGCTCAGTGATTTACTGCCTAATCATAAAAAGCCTAATAGAGAAAATGGTCTCATGGTTGTTTCTAGAATTTAAAGGTAAGACTAAGAAATGTACTTAGACAAGCGGAAGGGCTGGCTGCTATCCAGTGGAGCTCAAAAGAAGGTAATCTTCGAGAAATGTTGAGCCAAGAGCACAAAAGCAGCAAAATTCAATTTGCAGAGGATTCTACAGGTCAAGTGGCCCATATTCTTTAACAAATACATTGTAAGCATAAAAAAAGGACAGGAGGGTAAATCTATATATTCTTGAAAATCGCAAATTTTTAAATAGGTGACACTAAATTATTATGTCTAGGAATGCACACTTGGGTAGTTAAAACTATCAAAAATGCAACTAAGTAAATACTGCCAAAATCAGGCTATAACTGGAATGGGGCACCCAGGACGTGTGCCCCCAGGATGAGGGCAAAATGATGACTCTTCATCTGGGTGGTGTTCTATATAATCGATCCTTCATAACCTGAAAAGAAGTATAGTAGATGCAAACCAGAACTACCTGTCATGGAATTTCAGTCTCAGGAATCGTCTGAAGCTCAAAGGGAAGGAAAAGTAGAAAGGGGGAGAGAATGGGGCTGTGCTAGAACTCATGAGTGCCAGGTGTGGAGTTAGCAGGGAGGAATTCTATTTCTAAGATACAATTTCCTTTCCAGCATTTTTCCTTTTCCATATCTATTCTACTACAATGGGATGGAATGGGGTGCCATCCTTAAATCAAGAGACTGTCATTTCTAGAGAAGTATAGCAAGGCTGGATAACGGGGAAGGGATAACAGTGTCTGTGAGGGGGAAAAAAACCCTCAAAAATGGGGCAGGGATTACCTTCAAGATCGAAAGGAGTTTCCCACATGGAAGGGAATGGTGGTGCTACTGGCAGATCCCGGGAAAAGAACACCGGGATAACCTCTTCTCAGACAGAACATGGAAGAAGCAATGAGAAATCAGAAAGAAAACATGACCACCGTGTTCCATGCTGGAGATACCTCCTCACACCCATTAGGATGGCCACTATATGATAACCAAGTCCTGAAAACAGCCTACATGCCCATCAGTCAATGAGTGGATCAAAAAACTGTGGCACATTTACACAATGGAATACTACACAGCAGAAAGAAAGGAGGAGCCCCTATCCTTGGAGACAGCATGGAAAACTGGAGATGGCGTAAAAGAAACATTAAAATTCCAGCCAACTACAGGGTCCGACAGAAGTAAGGCCTGCTTGAGTGTGGTTGGTAGGGTAATAGTACGTGTATAGCAATTTATAGTTTTAATTTGAAATTTTCACCTAAGATGCCATATGGTGTGCTTGAGTGTGATATTATTATGTTACAGAATTACATGTTTATGATTTTGTAATAAAAGATTTTATAATAAAAAAGGGGCATTATTTGTGCCAGACCCCTATCTATAAATACATAAGGTTAACAGTTACTCATTCACATATTCATTCCCAAGAATGGTGATTTAAAAAAAGGAAGAAACCACGCTGCTTTGTTCCGGAGCTACTTCTGCGAACAAAGAAAGGATACTCAACAGTAGCCACCTTGAAGCACCTCAAGAGCATATACAAAACAATTAGGAGACACAAATTAGTTATTCCTATTACCTTACGAACCTCTGCATCCAATTTTCAGAATATGGTAAGTTTCCTTATGGGAGCCTACTACCTGCCAGATAGTATATTATGATGCTGTATATTATCCCTAATCCTCACAATAATTTGAAACAGTGGATAATCCTCACCATAATTTGAACCTACTGTACAGGTGAAGAAACCGGGACTGGCAGAGGATAGATTACATATCCAGAGACACCCAGTAGGAGGAGGCTGTAGGCAGCAGAGCTCCGTGCATCCTTCCCCTTCATCTGGCCCCACAGTTGCCCACAGAGCAGAGCTACGGTCCAGTGGGGGTCTGCCTCCTCCTAAACCAGACTCATCTCTAGTGACCTAAGAAAAATGTGACCACTGGTAAACCTGCTCTGAAAGAAGGGCTGTTAGAGAGTGTGCGCCATGGAACATGCTGCCCTTTGCCCTTTGCCCTTTGCCTTTGGCCTCAGAAAGGCCAAGCTGCCTTTCATTCCCAGCCCTCAGGGGGTTGCCACCCCAGGGACACAGCAACGGTCCCTACCCTGGCACCATTCGGGCCCACCATTAGGAGGAACCTTTAAACACTGACCGTCTTTCCTCCCACCTTTCCAACCCAAAAGGAAGAGGAAAGAACGTTGCTGTCACTTCAGTGAGCTTAGAGCCACTTTTCAGGGTCCTCTCCAGTGTTTGTCCTGTGGCCCCAGCACAGGCAGGTATAGGATGCTGCCGTAGGTGACCTGTGGACATTCAGCATTATAGCACAGCAGGAGTTAGGTGTTCGGTGTGTGGGCTCTGGACGTAGAGCACCTGGGTTATATGTTCAGAGCTAATGGTCACCCTCTCAGAGACTCCGTTTTCTTAAAAAAATAAAAAGAAGAAGCCGACAATAATAGTTCCCCTCACATCGACTTGTTATAGATCGGCAGTTAGGGAGAGTCGGAAGACTGGCTGAAGCTCAGCGGAGCAGAGGACAGCGTTGAACAGACGTTGCCACTGCCATCCTAAGTGAGGGATGACCCATGGGCAGTGAATTGGGCCCGAAGTGGGCTTCATTGAAGTGATAATAAAATAGACTAATTAAAAAGTGGTAAAGTTAGAGGGAGAAAGAAAACTGAAAGGTAAAAATGGGGCAAAAAAATTATGCAGACATTTTGTTCCTTAATGTCATGATATTAGTTTTATTACAATATACCAGGCTTATAAAACAGTATATAAAAGTCAGCTTTTCAACAGCATACAAAAAAAACTACTTCTTCTATTAAAACTTGAAATTTGCTTCCATTTTAATTGTTTCAACAAGCATCAAAGCTGAGTAAAATTAAAACGATGGCTTTGCCCACCAAATTATGTGCAAGCTTTATTATTTCAAACCACAAAGGAAAACATTATGAGTGCAAAGAATT
>PVKM010029654.1:0-17623 GCA_004027735.1 Carollia perspicillata | reverse complement strand
CTTGTATGACAGAAAAAGTACTTTTAAAAATAACCACAATGCACTGTTAAGGAGGGTAGCTTTTGTTAACTGGAAGGCTGAGAGTCTTGCTGAGTTTGGCTGTGTAGGTTGGGAAGCAAGAACTAGGGGGAGCTGACTTGTTTGAAGGGTAGGGAAGAGGAATCTGGAGTTCCAGAGGAAATCCAGGAAGAAGGGGGGAAGAGCAAGAGGAAAGAGGAGCCAGGAGCAGGTGAGAATTTTGGTATCTTATGGGACATAGGTCACAAAAGGAATTCTCCCTGGAGGAGGAGTGACCTGAGAGGATTTTAAGAAACTAGAAATGTCTAATATGAGATTTTCAGTTGTTTGGTGTAAGACTTGCTGTCAGACCCCCTTCACCTACTGCTCTGTGTGTGTGTTCATGTAGTTAGTGTTTCAAAAATTGTTAGTCTTTTTTTAAAAAAAGAAATTAGTGGCCCTGGCTGGTGTGGCTTAGTTGATTGAGTGCCAGCCTGTGAACCAAAGTGTCACTAGTTCAATTCCCAGTCAGGGCACAAGCCTAGGCTGCAGGCCAGGCCCCCTGTGCAGGGGCACACGAGAGGCAACCACACCATGATATTTCTCTCCCACTCTTTATTTCTCCCTTCACTTCTCTCAAAAAATAAGTAAATAAAATCTTTAAAAAAAAAAGAAATTGGTGAAGGGCCAGAGTTTAACCTCTGGTTCACATTTCATAAGTGTGGAATAAAATAAATCAGGATCCTAGGAAGCAGACAAAGGCTTGGGTTCTTAAGCCCTCTGGGAATTTGCAAAACTCTTGGAGAAGGATTCAACTTTCCATTAATATGTGAGAAAGGATTCAAGTTAAATGTCTAGGTCTTAAGTGTCAAGCCTAGGTGATATCTGGGTTTTATTCTGCAAGACTACATCTTGCCCTAGAAATTGTAGGAGAGGTCATGAGGCATAGTGAAAGGGAGGCCAAACCTGGAATAAGAGGACCGGGTTTGTATTCTGACTCTGCAATGTACTGTTTAGAGCCTCAGTTTTATCATTTACAAAATATATACGTACCCACCCAGAAAATATGAAAATAAAGATAAAATATGTAGCACATAACTAGCATAGAACATATGATCAATGTATGCATAGTTGGTCATACTTTAAAAAAATAAAATAAAATGTAGTTGATTCAACTCTCGGATCTATAAAACTTACCAGTCAGCACAGGCTAGATTTTGCCTAGTAACAAAAGAAATCCACAGTTGTTAGTGGCTTAGAGTGAGGGGGTTGTTTCTCACTTGCTCTATATGCACATTGTAAAAAGTCTAGATATCTGCTTTGTTTTGTCCCCATGTTAGAACCAGGCTGATGAAGCAGCTGTTATCATTGTCCATCAAGAGAGAAAGGAAAAAAGCTTTAAAAAGTCTAGAATAAACTCTTGAGGGAAATGTAACATTCCCATGTGCCTGGAAGGCAGAAAGCTGAAATTATGTGGCAAGCAGCACTAAGACTAACACAATAATACTTATTCTTTATTGTTTCTCTGATCTCTTCATGAAGGCTGGGGCAGGGGGTTGTTGGACAGCAACCTTCTGGGGGAATGTTAGAAAGTTTCTTTGCAGTACTGGACCCTGTCGTGATCCAATTACCCTCTGGTTCACAGCAGAGGATTGCTTTCAATCTACCATAATGATTTTGAAGCAATAGATTTTAAAGATCATTTAATTGAGTCAAAGATTTTGAAAGTGCAAATGCAGGATTTCCTAATGCGAGTTCTGATGTGCTCAATTTTATGGCATTTGTGGCTAATGTTTTTGTCTCAACAAGAGATAAATATACTTTATATTCCAAGTCAAATCTGAATAACTATTAGTAAAATCAAATCAATGAAATTTTGAATACGAAGCATCTTAGTACTGTTATATTTCATTGTGATACTTTAAGGCTAACATACATATCTGTATACATATATGCATGTTTCTATACTCTGAAAAGAAAATCATTTATAGAGGTAAATTTTCTTGATGGTTCTCTGACTATGCCATTATATATGAAGGTGTAAGAACTGACAGAGGTGGGTTTGTGAAATGATGATAGAAATACAGAAACAGATTTTTGGACAATCTCTGTTTCTTATCCATTTTCCCACCTGCCTGAAATTCTTATCAGCCATGCTGATTTCTCCCCCTCTTCCCCTAAATGCTATATACCTCTATCTATAGACCAACCCCACTTTCTCTGCCTAGAAGATACTCACTCCTTGATTATTTAGCTTACATTTCATGTCTTCTGTGAAGCTGTCTACATTTTTCTTAAAGAGACCAAACTGCTCCCCACTCTGCAATTCCAAAGCACTTTGACAGTGATTCTTTGATAACACTTAGCACATTGCATTGTAGTGGTCTATCTCCTTGTATCCCTCACCCCCCTAGTTATTTCTATATCACTATCACCAAGCATTATTCCCGGTAGACAGAAGATGTTACATGAATATCTGAAAGGAATGAAGCCAGGGCTTGACACCAGGTCTTTTTTAAAAATTTTATTTTAATTGTTCAAGTACAGTTTTCTGTCTTTTACTCCCATCCCAGTCCACCCCCCCAGTGCTCCCCACCTCCCTCCCATTTCTACCCGCCTTAGTTTTTGTCCATGTGTCCTTTATACTTGTTCCTGTAATCCTTTTCCCCCATTCTCCCCCTAGCCCCGCCCTGCTGATAATCCTCCACATGATTTCTATTTCTGTGAATCTGTTCCTGTTCTAGTTGTTTGCTTAGTTCATTTTTCTTTTTCTTTTTTTTTCAGTTGTTGATAGTTGTGAGTTTGTTGTCATTTTACTGTTCGTATTTTTGATCATCTTCTTTTTCTTAGATAAGTCCCTTTAACCTTTCATATAATAAGGGCTTGGTGAGGATGAACTCCTTTAACTTGACTTTATCTGGGAAGCACTTTATCTGCCCTTTGAGTCTAAATGATAGCTTTGCTGGATAGAGTAATCTTGGATATAGGTCCTTGCCTTTCATGACTTGGAATACTTCTTTCCAATCCCTTCTTGCCTGCAAGGTTGCTTTTGAGAAATCAGCTGAGAGTCTTGTGGGAACTCCTTTGTAGGTAACTGTCTCCTTTTCTCTTGCTGTTTTTAAGACTCTCTCCTTATCTTTAATCTTGGGCAGTGTAATTACGATGTGCCTTGGTGTATGTTTTGTTTTTTTTTTGTCTAACTTCTTTGGGACTCTCTGAGCTTCCTGGACTTCCTGGGAGTCTATTTCCTTTGACAGATTAGGGAAGTTCTCCTTCATTATTTTTTCAAATAAGTTTTCAATTTCTTGCTTTTCCTCTTCTCCTTCTGGCACCCCTATTATTTGAATGTTGAAATATTTGAAGTTGTCCTGGAGACTCCTAAACCTCTCCTCATTTTTTTGAAATCTTGTTTCTTCATTCTGCTCTGACTGAATGCTTGTTTCTTCCTTTTACCCCAAACCACTGAGTCCCGGTTTCCTTCCCTTCACTGTTGATTCCCTGTACATTTTCCTTTATTTCACTTCTCATAGCCTTCACTTTTTCCTGTATTTTGTGACCATAGTCAACCTTCTGTGAGCATTTTGATTACCAGTGTTTTGAACTCTGCATCTGATAGATTGGCTCTCTCTTCATCACTTAGTTGTATTTTTTCTGGAGCTTTGTTTTGTTCTTTTATTGGGCCATATTTTTTTGACTCGGTGCACCTGTTATGTAGTAAGGGGAGGGGACTTAGGTATTCGCCAGGGCGGGGCAACCCACATTGCTGCATTGTGGTGCTGTATGTGGGAGAGGGGTATGAGAGGGAATAATGCCCCTTTCTTTATGAGAGGGCTGGCTTTTGGTCACTTCCTCTGCTACCCACAAGCAAATTGGACCCTTCTGGTGATGATTCCCAGGTGGGTAGGTTTGTGTATGTTCTAGGACCCTGTGGATCTCTCTAATGAACTCTCCTGTGAGGCTGGGAGTTTCTCCTGCTGTATTAATCCCCACAGGTTTTTTAGTCAGAGGTTTTGAGGCTTTATTTCCCCATGCCGGAACCCTGGGTAGTGTGTCTCACTCCCCAGTAGTTCCTCCCAGTTTATATGCACGCAAAAGTGGGACCACCAGCTCCACCAGCTGCTACCTCACCTGCCCTTGTTTTCCAGCCACCACCTTGCCATGAGTCCTTCCCACCCCAGGTGCCCATCTCCACCCCTCCTACCAGTGTGGTTGAATGTTTCTTCTTTAACTCCTTGGTTGTCAGATTTCCATACAGTTTGATTTTCTGGTAGGTCTCGTTATTTTTTGTTTTTAAATTTGTTGTTGTCCTTCTTTTGGCTGTGTGGGGAGACAAGGTGTATCTACCTATGCCTCCAGTGGATCAAGTGCCAGTTGTGAACCAAACATTTGTTGAATAAATAAGTGAAGAACCATTAAAAGACATGTCAGACATGATTACTGGGAAATTTTAAAATTATTGTTTCCCCCAGCAGGCCAAACAGAGGGGATAGGACACTTAGATATTAAGGGAAGAGAGAAAATTTTGGAGTGTTGTGTCATCTAGGATGGTCAGGTTTGTTTATGGTAATAATAAGGAACTCTGTGATCCCGATGGCTTAACTGATACTTTTCTGTGTTAAAAGGAACAGGGTGACCTTGAATCACAGGCTACTTACTTTGCCACTAGACATGTGGCTATCATCCAAACTCTTGCAGACTCTAGCATCTGGGTTATAATGTTTCTTCTTTATCAGAATCATGTAAGTGAAACTGTCATCTCTCTTAATAAACCTCAGTCACAGACCCTTCAAGTTTGGCAACAGAAGGGAAAAGCCTAGGTGGGGCAGGCTGGCAGAAGCTGGTTGCCATGACTCCAGCCTGGCCAAGATTTCTCTTCCTTCCTAGATTTCTCCACCACCACCCAGCCTGCTCCTCTAGCAATATGTTGGCTGAAGTATACACACACATTAATTCACTCCGTCACATAAGTGAAGTAGATAAAGATGTGTTTCTTTCATTGGATATCCTGGTTTATGTCTTGGCTTTTTGGTATGGCAAAATCACTTCACTTCTCTAGGCTCCAGTTTTCTCAGGTATAAAATAGGGCAAAAATAGTGTCATGGACTGAATTGTGTCCTCTCCCCAAATTCATATGTTGAAGCCCTAACCTTAACTATATTTGGATGTAGGGCCTTTAGAGATGTAATTAAGGTTAAATGAGTTTATAAGTTGATAATAATAACTATAATAATAATAATAATTTATGAGGATATTAATCCATCATGATTGGTGTCCTTACAAGAAGAGAAAGAAGGGCTAGAGATTTCTCTCTCTCTCTTTGCAAAGCATAGAGGAAAGGTCATGTGAGGACATGAAGAGAAGGCAGCTGTCTATAAGCCAAGAAGAGAACCTTCACCAGAAACCAGACTTGCCCACACATTGATCGTGGACTTCTAGCTTCCAGAACTACAAGAAAAATCCATTGTTTAAACCACCTAATCTGTTGGCTATTTTGTTATGGCAACCAGAGCAGACTAATACACGTAGTGTCTAATAAAGCTCTTTGGGAAGATAATAATAAGGCTTTAGATGAGGACCCGATGAATGTAAGTTATTATTTGTATTAGCAGTATTCAACCAGCTGAGAAAAAGGTGATTCACAAATAAGACTTAACTAGAGGTTCAAGGATAACCAATGGAACATAGTCACATACAAATAGGTATCTAGTTTTTACAGGGATGACTGATGGGTGGGTATACAGGGGGGTATAACCTGTTTAATGGTAGGGTCTTCCACAAACTTTTGAGAATTTACTCTATGGCCCTTACTAGACAAAGGCATCAAAATAAGCCCATGAGTCAGAAGAAATATACATGAGGTGCACAACAGTAGGTTTACATTTGTGAGTATGTGAAAGTTTATTCTTGTTTATTAATTATTATATTATTTGTATTACAATTGTAAGCCTACTTTTGTCATATATACACACATATGCATATGTATATATGCATATATATGTATATATGTATGCCACATCTTCTTTATCCATTCATCTATTGATGGACACCTAGGTTTCTTTCTACCACAGGGGTGGGGCAGGGATGTCCTTTGTTCCTTCCCCTTTTAAGCTGCACAAAGAAAGGACAGATCTTTTATTTTCCCCAGCAGCTTTGTTGAGGTATAATTAACCTACAAACAACTTACTTATTCAAAGTATAGCATTCAGTGGTTTTTAATATACTCACAGGTATATTCAGCCATCACCAAGTCTTTACAATTTCCCTGTTTATCAAAGAGTGGGTGTTCTGTCTGTCTAGAGCACCATGTGTGGGACAGCAACATCAGTCTGGGGAAGCTCTCCAGTCCTGGGTCAGTTCACCTGCACAGAGCTTTCTCCAGTCTAAAGGGAGATCTCATGGTGGCTTCTCTTCTGTTTCTCTGGGTGACTCCACTCCTGCCATGAGCACAACCCCACAGGAACAACACCTCCCCCCACCACGAAGACAAGCAACAGTTTGTCAGTCACATGCTGCTTGAGCTATAAAAAGTGGCTTACTTACAGGAGACAGGCTCTACCTTTCCTCAGTTATCATGGTACACACCTGCCAGAAATTCAGGATTCCCTTAGAACAGCAATTCTCAAATGGTGCACCACAAGAATGTTTAAACCATGTAATACCTGACTAGTCAGGGGCACTGACCTCTTTTCCCTTAGATTGTCAAATACAAAATTGACAACTGCCAACAGAACAATAGCCGTCCGGTGTGAACGAATCAAAATTATGCCTATTTTTGTAAGATTGGAAAAAAATATACTGTTTGGTATATTGTTTGGTGTGTGGCAGAATTTTAGTAATTAGTTGCTGTGTGCCATGACATGAAAAAGGTTGAAAACCGCTACCTTACAAAGCTAGTTGTAGAACTGTGCACCTGACACCTGTATAATTTGTTAGCCACAGTCACCCCAATACATTCAATAAAAATGAAAAAAAGAAAAACAGTTGGTCTGAGTTCTTCCCATGAGTTCTCTTGTGTTTTGAATCTTCCGCCTGAAGCCCGTCAGTATGGGCTTCATGGGTCCTCTCTACTTTTGCTTCTGGGCCCCTCTCTGCTCTTGTTTTAGTAACCAGTTCTAGAGAAGAAACACTTGTAAAGAAAGAGCAGAAGACTACAGACACAGCTCAGCCTAAAGATAGCCTGAATACACATCATGTAAGAAACAGGAGAGAATATTCCTTCAGTCATAGAAGACAGTTTCACTTTTTAAACATACAGCTTTCAAGCATCTTCATTTTGGATGCTGGCTAATGAAGCTGTTCCAAAGTGGGTTTCCAAGAACAGTGCCCAGGTACTTGCATTTCATTTGCATAATGAAGTCAGGTTTGGGGGGCCGCTCTTCCAGAAGAAAGGGAAACTGGTGAAGAAATACTCAAAACATTTGCCTCATGAGACAAAGACAATTAATTGCTTTGTTGTTGGTTCTTTTAGCATCCACCATTTTCACCAAGGCTCTGCAGTCTTACCCTAATCTTAGCCAGGGTCATGGTCAGGGTTCCTGGTGCTGTTCCCCATCCTGGTGATGTCATCTAGATGAGCTCCCCAATACTCCCTTCCCCCCAAGCTCATGTGCACAAATCACTGACTGGACAAATGAAGGCTACCTTTCTGCAGCTCCTATTTCCTTTAATTCTATATTCTAAACTTTGCTCTAAAAAGCAGGAATAGACTTAACCCCCCAAAAAGAGGCTTTACCCACAAATTCAGATTCAGCTAACATTTCCTGAATTCTACCTGTATACTAGGAGACCACATACACTTTCTTTTAGGAAATCTTTACAACAAACCTATAAGATAGGACTAATACTGTTGTCCACTTTTAACATCTAAAGAAATAGAAAGAGTAGGTAATTTATACAGCTACAAAGTAACAACAACTTTCTGAGTCAAAGCCAAAACTTCTTGATGATGGCAGCTTCAATGCCATTTTGTCTTTCCTGGGAAGGTGAGAGTTTCTCAGGACCATGCTACAAACAGGAGATTAGAACTGCAGGAGGTAACGACATAGCCAGTGAGCAGTCAATAAACGTTACATGAGGAAATGAAATGAACAAATGAATGGAATAAATGCATGAACAAGCCCTGGAGCACTCAATACTTACTCCAGTAGTTTTCCAGTTCAGTGCCTCAAAAGCTGGTAATCTTGAAAAGTTTTATTTCCTCCTGATTTTCAAAGGCACTCGGTCAAATGTCCTTGTTCCCACAAAAGCTCTTGGCCAGCCAAGGAAGAAAGCAGTCACACTTCCTATGGCTCATTCTCTTGGGGACTAAATGCATCCTGGCAGTTTTCTGAGTCTCTGGGCCAAAGATAGAGTGGGTGGGAACATTTGGGTGGAAACTATGATGCCACTACTTACAGGCTGGGTGATTTGGGAGGGGGGAGTCATCTTCCTGAGCCCTGTTTTATTGAAGGCACCATGGGAGTGCTAACATCCACCCGATGTGTTTATTGTGAGGCTTCAATGAGTAAAAATTGAGATCGAAGCCTGACACAGTCCAACATCATCCAATATACCCTGAGCCCAGTTGTAAAGTTGCATTTTTCTCTGCATGGGCCAGACAGTAGAGGGTGGTATTATGTGTGTTCACACCAGTAGTATGTTTATTACCAAGAATCAAAATTGAACTGTGTTGACATTATTCTTGCCTGTTGTATAGGATTTGATGTGAGAGACCTCTAAAATCTTGGTTTTGGTGGGAAGTTTTTGTATCGGGCTGGTGATTGTTTTTCATTTTTCTGATACAATCAAAACATGGTCTATTATTCATTTTCATGTGGAAAGCAGTGGACTGGGGCTCCTTGTCAAGAAAAAGTGACTTGATGTGCTCCTTGCTGACCTCTGGCTTTGCCTCCCATGACTCCTAGCTTCTTTAGCTCCAGCCTTCTGACTGCCTTGAACTTCCCTGACCATGCTGACCACTCTTATACTTGATTCCTCTGTTTGGAATGTTCTTTTTACTTCTCTGCTCAAATATCAACATATCACTGACATCTTCCCCAGCTACCTTGTATGAAAACACAGCCCCTCATATCTCTCTCTCTCTCTCTTTTTCTCTTTTTCTCCTGCTTTATCAGACACTTACTTCTCTACCTTGCCTCCCTGCATCCTTACTGTCACCTTTGCTTATTCTGTTTACTGTTCTGCCTGAAACACTCAGAACAGTGCCTGCAACATTGTAGAAACTTAAGACACCAATGTGGAAAGAATAAGTGACTATTCTTATGGTTATCACTATTAGGATCGTTAACATTCTGTTAATGAAAGTGTTTCCTGAGAAAACTGGGTTGTCTCACCTCTTTTAAGCTGTTTCTGAACTTGGTCATCTCTGGGTTTTCCTAACCAACACTGACGCTCAGAAGCCCTGAGCCTTGTCAGCAATTCCATTGCCTCTTTTCCAGCCCACTCCCATACTTATTAGGAGTCACCTTCAAAACCTAGTGGATTGCTAGGTGAATTAGTACTCCTGCTGCAAACATAGTGTAGAGATGCACTGAGAACGATGAAGCTCAGAGTTGTAGGCAGCAATTTTTTCTCTTTTATTTAATATACATTTATGAAGTGCTCAGTGTGTGCCAGGACCTAGTGGGTCTAGTTAGTGGGTAGTCTCAAAACAGGGTCTGTGATACAGGGTGGAGTGAGCTTAGGAATCTCATGGAGGACAGGAGAAACCTCCCCACCTCACCTGTGTCCCAGTGTGTTTGTTAGAACTGGGCCAATTATGTGATGCCTGGTTACAGAGGTGAGTCATCCATGCTGTTGAAATAAACAGGCAACCAAAATGTGGAAGAATCAAATCTAATGGATTTTTCATAAGACATGTTGGAGGTATACCATGGGGATGGCTTCCAGTGGTTTCCGGAGGTTATTCAAGGTTTCTGTATGTCTTGTAGAATTTTTTTAGGATTTTTTTTTGGTCATGGTCACATGACTCTTTAAAAACCACATTATCCTGGGATCAGACTTGCCTTTGGCACATTATATTCAGGGGTGGGCTACCTCATTGAGTCTGGTAGTGGTCTTCACACAACTTGTACCAGAACACATGCTATGTCCAGCAAGATGAAGCCAGAAGAGTGTCTTCAGAGGTCAGAGAGTGAAACATGAATCCCAATTCAGTGCCAGAGCCTAAAAATAATCCCAGCCCAAAGCACAGCATATCACAGAGTTCTCGTCAGCTGAGAAACCATCTCATTTTCTTCCAAATTTCAGTGCTTTTCGCATGCCTCCTTCATTTAGGCTCATTTGTACTTCATGGAGGAAAGATCAGATGCTAAATTTCTCAGTTTCTAAACTGGAGAAATTACTTGGCAAGGGCTCACCCTCATTCATTGAAGGACAACATGTATTCCTGGAAAACGGTAGCTTTGGGAGTTAATAAACAGGTTTTGATGTCATGCCTCTGGGGAGATGTGGGTTTATATTTTACCTAATCACGTTGCAGAGGCTGTTTGTGACTGAGAGATTGAAGGGGGGGGTAGTCAGAAGTTTCCTAAAGACATTAGGCCCTCCATATGGTTGTAGCTATAACCATGTTTTCAAAGGGCTGAGAGACAGAGTTCTCCAAGCATGCTTCTTGTGTCCAGGTTAGACATGGTTGGGGCTTGCTCGGCTTGAGGACACACTCATACTTTGACAGTTTCTGTTTCTTCTCCCTGCTCTTTCTGGCTTTCTCTTCCATCCAAGGATTCTGAGCTGGGTGTGAATTCATTTGAGGGAGGCATCTTGATTCCTTATCTCTGCCAAAGATGCGAGGGAGGAACATATGGTGTTAGGACATGCTTACCTGTTACCAGGTTCACAAACAATCTCAAACATGGTAACCGTTTCTGGAGACCCAGTGCAGGTCCTAGGCTCATGGCTCAGTTTCACCCACTCACAGAGCCAGCCCTGAACACACCTGGCTCTTCCTCCACTTGGAGGTGGGTCTGATATGTGCTTTGCTGCCACCATCATCATCTCTATTTTCAGAGAACTTGGGCCCAGCCCAAGTACCTTCAGGCCCATGTGTTAGCTCAGAATCCCACTTGTTTTAGTTTTCTGATCATGTTCCACTTTTCCTGACCCAGGAGTTGGGATCCTAGGTCCAACCCATTGGCTGGAACATTTGATAGCTTAAACCAGCGTGGCCCAATATAAAAGATGATGTGAACCATGCAGGCAAGCCACACGTATAACCTCAATTTTTTTGTAGCCACATGGGAAAAGGTAAAAAGAAACAAGGAAAATTACCTTGAATGATATATTTAATTTAACCCATTATAACCAAAGCATTATCATGTCAACATGCAGGCAATATAAGAAAGAGCAGTAATGAACTACTTCACTTTATTTCTCACACTAAGCCTTTCAAATGCAGTGTGGATTTTAGACTTATGGAACATTCAATGTGGACCAGCCACATGTCATGGGCTCAGTTGCCACATATGACTAGTGGCTACTATATTGGGTGCTGCACCCCCCTGACCCAACACTAGTTACTTCAGACTGTGTTGCAGCCTAGAAGGAGAACCCAGAGCTGGGAGCTGCTATTCTCTGTGAGGACACTGCTGATGGGAGGTCCCCATCGACCAGCCCAGCCCATCTTCCCTTGGAGACGGAAATCAATTATAGTTTACCTGAGGCCACACTGTGCACCAAGAACTTTACAACCATGATCTCATACTATCCTCAGAACAATCGGTAGGGTCTTTTATTACCTCTGGGGCATAAGAGGTTATGTAAGTTGCCCAAGGTCAGAGAATTGCTAAGTGGCAGTGTTAGAATTCAAAACCAGTTCTGTCTAACTCTGGAGTTCAAGCTCTTTTCTACTGTGCTACACCCCTCTCCTCTTGCCCCCTGGGACATCGGGACTCGGTTGGCTGCCATCTCTTTCAGAAGCCATTTCCACAGCAATGTCAGCTCCTTTCTCATCCATGCCTATGTCTGCTTACTCACCTTTTCCAGCTGACTCAACACAGACATTCCAGCCTGTGCTGCAGCTTAAGTCTGCTCAGGTTATAGTGGTAATAAGCTTCTGTGGCACTGGGTCCCAGGACAAACAGATCTATAAGGCAAACCATGTGAAATATTTCTCTCTTTTCTGTTTGGAAAAGCTAGTGAGCCCAAAGTTTCTGGCAGGTTTGCAGCTCATGAACACAGGAATATGGAATTAGAAAACATGCCCAAAGCTGGTTGCTTGGCTAATGGAGACATATTGCATGTCTCAGGAGCTTGTCTCAGGTCTCTGGGGATGGGAAGCCTCTCGTGTTAAACAGCTGGTTTAGCACATTGTCTGCCCTGTGAGCGGGTGCAGTAGAAAGCTCTTATGAAGAATCCTTGGGGACTGAAAGACTGTTTGCTATGAGATGGATTTTTCTTGGTGCAAACACTCCTAGCCAATCTGGTTTTCTCTAGGGAGGAAAGAAGGATTGGACAGAGGTGCATCGAGGATGCAGAGAGCGATAAGTGAGCTTATGGACCTTCATAACCCCATGCGCATTCAGTGTGACGGGACTTTCAGTTGTGTCCTAGACACAGGAGTAAAACACAGTCTGTGTTCTGAGCTGGTTCATTCAGATCTGAGGAAGCAGAAGAAGCAGGACTGCATCGAGCCCCATGGCCAACCAGAAGAAGAAGGAGCTGTGTGTTTTTGGATGAGTCTCTTAGCTTCAAGTCAGTTTTTCTACCTCTGAAGTTGGGATTCCATTTCAGGGGAATTGCTGTGTGTGTGAAATTGACTAGCACATCACTGGTTCATAGAAGACATTCAAGGAATGCTACCTTCCATTCCTCTGAATGAGAGTAAGTGGCACGTGGTTGTGGTGCTGAGAAAGAAGTGATTAACCTGGACAGAGAGGTCAGAGTTTGGGGGCTTGACTTCGACAAATGAGTTAGAGAAACAAAAATAGTTTAGGGGTCACTGGTGTGCATGTTTGAGAAGAAGTGGTTGAGTTGTCCTCATACAAGAGAACTCTTGGTCTAGGCCTTCACCAACTCACTGTCTTCCAGAATTCTGATCTTTTCTTGAGTCTTTTGAGTTTGAATTAGGTCCCAATCTGTGTGCTCCCATAGCTCTTCATACTTCCCTATCTGTCACTTTTGAGTTTTATTGAATGTGAGTGTACTAGATTTAGTAATCTCCCCTCAAAATTCATGTTCACTCAGGTCCTCAGACTATGACTTTATTTGGAAATAGGTTCTTACAGATGTAACTGGTTAAGGTCATACTGGATTAGGATTTTAGAGGCCCAAAGGTAATGACTGAGGTGCTTATAAAAAAGCCATATGAACACTCACAGAGAAGAAGGTGATGTGATGACATATAGGGAAGAAGGCCAGGTGAAGACAGAGGCAGAGATCGAAGTGATACAGCTACAAGGAATACAAAAAAATGCTGGCAGTGACCAGATGCTAGGTAAAAGCAGGGAAGAATTCTTTCTCAAGAGCCTTCAGAGAGAGCATGACCCTGCCAACACCCTGGTTTTGAAATTATAGCCCCCAGAACTGTGAGAAAATACATTTTTGTTGTTTTAATACATTCTATTTGTGGTAATTTGTTTTATGGCAGCTCTAGGAAGCTGATAATGCAGTGGAAATATTTAATTCTTTATCTATTAAATTATGAGTTTCCTCATACGGTTGTGACTTTAGTGCCCAGTACAGGTCCTAGCTTAGAGGAGATATTCAATTTCTACTTGTTGAATGAATGAATGAATGAATGAATGAATATCACTTGGCCATTTAAAAGCAGGACCACTTTGTGTGGCATAATTTCCACTTTCCCTTCAGTATATCTCCGGCACTCTGTGTATCTATTATGTGACATTCTGCCTTTAGTAGTGTGGTTTATGTCTATGTTTTATTTATCCTTCTATGACCACAGTGTCTTGAGGGTACATTTGGTTCTTGCCATATGACCTAGCATAGTGTCCAGCACTGAGTTGGAGCAGACCCTTGATAGTTCATATCTCCAGAGCTTCGGAGAGAAGTTCTGGAGAAGATCATGAATAGATGAGATTCAGTTCTCCCTTTCAACGTGGAGAAATAATATTCTACTCTCAGGATTCTTGTGAGTATTAAACAAAGAAACCAGCACAAATGCATGCTTCTTCTTAAGTGGTAGATATTGTTATTACAGTTTGAGCCAAATCTCTGTTCCTCTTAAGATCCAGACATAGCTGGGTATATTTGGAAGTCCTGTGGGATGGTTCATTTGTGTTCTCTGTGCAGCAGAAGACTCTCCAGAGAACTCATGCTAAAGTTACACATGATTATTCCCATACCAAGGCCTCAGAATTTACAGGTAAGCATATGTCCACTTACCTTTACGCATGGCGTCTGCCATTCAGTGTTCTCCCTTGTAGCAGCCCTCTGTAGATACATATTTGAACTCCAGAGAAAGAGGGAGCTGGAAATAAACATAAACACAGCTTCATTCAGTTGTCATAATAATACTTCCAATTATAGTGGAACTTAAAGGATTTCCCCTCCACTTCTGCACAGAGATTAGTTGACTTGAGCACATTAAAGATTTATGGCAACAAAGTGCTGTTTTGGCAACTCCAGAACTATAGGACACTAGTTGCCTTTTTGGTGGGTCCATGGGAGATGTTTCAGTGATGTGCTGTAGCAAGTGATGGGGTGCCTCTACACAGCTCTGAAGATGAAGAACTTCAAAGAGTCGTTCTGGACCAGGAAGAGAAGACAAGGTATGTGGTGGGAGCAGACAGAGCGAGGAAGTGAGTACATGTGAGGGAAATGCTGGGAGAAATGATGAAGATAATTCCAGGACCTTCCAAGTGTTGGAAAAAGTAGAGTCAGGCCTACTGAAGTATTATTTTAACGAGAATCCCTTTCCATCCCCTAGAAAGTTTTCATCTTAAACACATATAGTCCTTGACTTGGCTCTGTCAAATCAACACTTTGCTACTGTGGCTCAATGAAATGTGATGGAATTTGGAGAACTCTACTCTTGAGACAGAATTGAGGTGGGTGGTAATTTCAACCTCCCTTATCTAGAGTCAAACTTTGACAGATGAGATGGTTTTATTATCATGGATCAGGAGCAGATTTAAGAGACAATTGAGTAGATACATCAGTTTTAAAATTATTTTTGGTGAATAACCCTATGTAAAAAGTGGCATAAACTGTTAGGTTGTATGTACATTTTGTAGCTAATTTCTCTTGATGAGGGCACTAGGAAATCAAGTTATTTGAAAACTCTTTACAGAGGTCATATGTATGTATATGTAGGTATATACATGTATATGTATACATGGCTAATGAGAATATTACACCTACATTGAAATTTTTCTTATACTTAGATCTCATTGTTTTTATGCTCTTCCTCCTGTGCCTGCCAACTTAATTATAATCAAATTGTTTTTGGTGCGATGAAATTAGTTTACATTGAAGGACACAGATTCTACTTGTTGCTGATTTGTTTTAAGAACACTGATGAGGATGTTGCTCATTACGTTATGTAATTTCTGCCTTGTAACGCTTAGTGGGTGAAAGTTCTCCTTGGTTTTAGCTCCAAGAAGAGATGAATCTTTTTTTTTAATATCTGATTTGATCTTTGTTGGTACAATGAATCTTCTGACTTGTTGATATTGTTTCCTTTTTAGCACTGGTTGCTAGGAATCTCAGGACCAGATCTTAGTTTCACTTTTATTGTGATAGTTAAGATTTGCTAGCCTAGATTAAATAAACTAAACTGATCTTTAATCCACTATCCTTATTTCTTTTCCTATTATTTTTCAAATTATTTCAAATGGATTTTTAATTCAATTATCTGGCACTGTTGTATTCATTTTTATAAGTTGTATTAAGTACTTTTTGGAATTAGGCATGTTTACAAATAGACATACATCACAACATTGATTTTTAACCTTTGGATGGAGGAAAGTGTAGGGAATTAGAATCAGTAGACTTGCCACAGTTCACCTTATTTCTCTGATTCTCAATTTCTTCACCTATAAAATAGGGCTAACAATAAATTCTATCTCAGCAGATTCTTGAGAAAACTAAATGAGACAATGAATGCAAAAGTGCTTTGTAATATTATTTGTAATAATAAAAATAGGAGACAGCTTCTCTTTTCTATTGAAAATTTTGTGTGATATATATAGTTTGAAAATAAAGTAGGTTATATAAGATATGATAGTTCCTTGACCCAAACCTTTCTATCACCAGTCCACTCTACGGAGGGAGGAAGTTTAACTATTTTAGTTGTTTATTTGATATTTGTCTTCAAATGTCTGTATAATATGCTTATTGTGTTATCTTCTGATACTATGTGTTAGATTCCTATTATGGTAAGTGAAGATTTATTGTTCTTCTAAACCCATTTCTTTCATTTTTAACCCTCCAGGTTCCCAATGAAATTCTCTAACAGTTTTTGACCTAATCTGTAGACAGGGTAACACTATCACAGCTACTGAAATAATTCACTATCTAGTCAAGTGGTATTGATTTTTTTATCAAATAATTTTTTGTTTTTCTTGTGGTAAATAATTACATTAATTGTTTTCATTTATTTAACTTCCTATTTTAACTTCCTAACACACTAATTTTTTTCTAAATATGCCAAGAGGTATGTCAAATCCCCAGAAGTAAATTTTCCAATAATTAAATAAATAAGATAAAATCTATCAAGTTGACATTTTTTTCCCCTGGGGAGTTCTCTCTCACAGTTCTCAATACTCATCAGCTAATCTAGACAGGTTTTTCTCTAGGTCTGGTCAACATCATAAAATTTTATTTGCCACTCTACTTGATTCCTATGTCTTTTAACTTCCATTTTCTTGATTCAGTCATTCTTTTGCTGGAGTACATCCTTTAGTAACTTCTGAAGAAAGGTCTAAGAGGTAAACATTCTTTGAGTCTTGTCATATATAAACATTTTGTTATTTTTCCTTCCAATCTGAATAATTCAGCTTGATAGAAAATTCTAGGTTAAAAAATTTCTCACAAGTTTCTAGGCCATGTTTCACTGACCAGAAATCAATGTCGATGCTGAGAAGTCTAATGCCTTATTATACCTGTTACTTGCTTGTAACTCACATTTATTTCTGAAAACTTTTTGCATTTTGAATTTATCTCTTGCATCTTGAGATTTAATGATATATTGCATTTATATGAGCATTTTAGTTTTGTTCTAGGCACACATGAGCCCCTTTAATTTCCATATTTATGAGGTCTGTCCAGAAGGTATCCAACCATGTAATGTAAAAAATAGAGACATTTATCAAAGATACAACATACAAAAAATGTTGCATCGTGTGCCCTGTAAACTAAAAACCACTTGCTATATATTACTTAATTAAAAAAAATCAACTCATGCTACTGGACACTGATGGTAGGACTGGTACATTGCCAGGTGAAGGTTGTTAGAGCCTGGGCCAGGGAGAAGGACTTAGAGCTACAATAAGACCAGCTAGAATCCTAAGTAAATTTTATTGCAAGTTACCCTTTGGGGAACTAGTAACTAGAGAACAATTAGTACAAAAATCTGTGAGGAGAGCAGCCATGAACCCCTTCATATATGGAGCAGAAAAGATGACCTGTGCTGTAAAGGAATATGAGGTCTGTCCAGAAAAAGTCCAGC
>PVKM010029653.1:0-17687 GCA_004027735.1 Carollia perspicillata | reverse complement strand
GAGCTCACTGGCGCGCATTCTAGGCTAGGGGACCTGCAGATAAATGCAAAATGGCTCAGCCTTAGTCACCTAAAGAATGATTTTTACATCCCTAGGGATTCAGAGTAACTTTCAGCTGTTCATTGATCAGATACAGTATTCTCCTTTTGTAAGCATAAATTTTATATATATGCTATTTTGAACCTAAAATATTAATATTTAATGCAGATCTGTGTGGTAGTTTTTAAGTAACAATGGCTAGAGTTAGGACTAGAAGAATTAATAAAGCTTTGAAAACTGTTTTGAGGATTTTGTAGTCTAAATGGAATTCAATAGTTTACTAATAGATATAGTAAACAGGTAAATTCAAGAGGCTGTTGGAAAGAAAATATTGCTCCCAGGAGTACTTACATAATTCGCTGAATCATGGATGGTAATTTTAATTAGATCTTCCCACAGAGCTGCCTCTGCACACGGTTTTCTTTTCCTCTTCAAAGTAAAAGCAGAATGTGTTAGCATCACATTAAAACAGAGTTTAAATGGAACTCAGCTACTTTCACTCAGCGAATCTTTTGGGTATATCTTCAAAGTCAGGAGGTCTCAGCTTAGGTTTGGCAACACACAGGTAGTAAGTAAGCCGAGACTCCAGATATTTCCTAATACTAACAAAAATATTCATGCTTGCAGATTGCTTAGTGTTTAAAAGGCAGTATCAACACAAAGAAGGCAACTCTCTAGGAGTATCTCTTGCATTGGTTGCAATGCCACGTGCTTCCCTGGGTGGAAAGACTGGAGTCAGAACCTGTCTACACAGCTCTTCTGAGCAGCAGTTACTGACACACCATCGTTTTGGTGATAGTTTTTTTTTTAGTATTTGCTTCCGCACAGTTTTGGGATGTGTTCCTTACCATATGAACATGTTATGAGAATCTGCCTTTCATGTGAACATCGTCTGTTATGTTTATCATGGTGGGGAAAATGGCTGAGAATCAATCGTTGCTCCATATTATATAGCAAATACCTATTAAGCTAAAATACTAGAAACAATGTGTGCTTTTCCTTTTGTGTTTTTTAAAAAATATACCTATTATTTATCACAAAACTGTATTTGGGCCATCATAAATAACCCATGGCACATTAGTAGAAATAACTATAATTTAGTCTGAAGAACCCATTCATGATATACATTGACCAGTTTTGCATTGATGGATTTTTCTAATATTGGTTTAGAAATAATGTTAGTCACTTCATAACAAAATAAATAAGATTTCTGATTTGCCAATAAAGATAATATTTATCAATTAATAGATCATTTATTTCTTGGTACCCATTTTTATTAATTATTTTAATAATATGTTCTTTTCATATTTCTCTCGTGTTTTGGGGGAAAATATACCCATTTGTATGAAAATAAGTAATTCACTATTTTCTTCTGAGCTTGTCTCTCCTACCCTTTGAAAAATCATGGATGGAACTGTAGAGCATTATGCTAAGAGAAATAGGCCAGGTGGTGAAAGGCAAATACCATCTGATCTCACCTGTAAGTAGAACGTAATGAACAGAACAAGTGAGCAAAATAGAACCAGAGGCATGGAAACAAGGAACAGACTGACAGTGACCAGAGGGGAGGTGAGAGGGGAATAATAGGGGAAAGAAGGGAAAGGGTCTAGTCAAGGAACATGTATAAAGGACCCAAGGACATAGACAACAGGGTGGGGATCGACTGTGGGAGCTGGGGGGCGCAGGATAAGGGAGAGCAACGGGGAAAAATCGGGACAACTGTAACAGAACAACAATAAAAAAATATAAAAATTTAGCCTAAAATTAATGCTTGTTATAAAGAGAAATCTTAATAGAGAAATATCATTCCAAAGCAATCTATGAAATTTGTAAAGATATCCATAAAAATCACTGGACAATAATTATCCATCAATTAAAGTGTTGAAATCAGTAAGACAACAAGTCAAAGAGAAAGATGTAGTCATTATTTATAGTAACCAAAATAGTTTTGCTCTTCTTCAGGCTGTGAAGGTACATACATTTTAAAAAATCAATAGGCTAATTTTTTTAGAGTGGGTTTTAAACTTACAGAAAAATTGATCAGATAGTACAGGGAGTTTCATATATATACACGTACCCCTGCCCTGTTTCTCCTATTATCTTTTGAAGTTTTTATTTATTTATTTAGAAAGGGGGGAAGGTAGGGTGAAGAAGAGGGAGAGAAACATCTATGTGAGAAAGAAATATTGATCAGCTGCTTCTAGCATGCACCCCAACCAGGGACAAAGCCCAAAACCCAGGCATGTGCTCTGACTGGAGATCAAACCAACCACCTTTTGCTTTGTGTGATGAGGCCCAACCAACTGAGCTACACTGGCCAGGGCTTCACCTATTATTAACACTTGCATCAGTGTGTTACATTTGGTACAATTGCTGAGCCAATATTCATATTATTGTTAACTAAAGTCTGTAGTTTACGTTAGAGTTCACTCTGGGTTTTTAAATAGATTTCAATAAATGCATAATGTCCTGTATCTACTACTACAGTATAGATCAATATAGTATAGGTTAGCTTCATAGCCCTAAAAATCTCCTATGTTCCACCAATTTATTATTCCCCCATTTCCCTTTGGAACTCCTGAGAGCCACTCATCTTTTCATTCTTTTTCTTGTTTTGCTTTTTCCAAAATGTCACATAGTTGAAATTATGCTCCATGTAGCCTTTTCAAACTGGCTTCCTTCACTTAACGATATGCATTTAAATTTTCTCCATGTCTTTTCATGGCTTGATAACTGAGTTCTTTCTAGCACTTAATAGCAATCCATTATATGGATGTTCCACAATTTATCCACTCACTATTGAAGGACACCTTGGTTGCTGCCAATTTTAGCGATTGCAAATAAATATTCATGTGTTGGTTTTTGTAAGAATATAAGTTTTCAACAACTTTGAGTAGACATTGAGGAGCACAACTGCTAGATCATAAGGCAAAATTATCTTCAGCTACTTGGTAAAAACACTGCCGCCTGGCTGGCATAGCTCAGTGGATTGAGCACAGGCCTGTGAAGCAAAGGGTCGCCGGTTCTATTCCCCGTCAGGGCACATGCCTGGGTTGTGGGCCAGGTCCCCAGTAGAAGACACATGAGAGGCAACCACACATCAATGTTTCTCTCCCACTCTTTCTCTTTCCCTTCCCCTCTCTCTAAAAATAAATGAATAAAATATTAAACAAACAAACAAACAAACAAAAACACTGCCAATGTCTCCCAAGTGGCTGTATCATTTTGCGTTCCCCCAACAATAAATGAGTGTTCCTGATGCTCCACATTCTCATCAGCATTTGGTGTTGTCATCGATTTGGATTTTAACTATTCTGATAGGTGTATAATGCTAACTCATTGTTGTTTTAATTTTTATTCCCTAATGACAAATGATGGTATCTTTTCACATGCATGTTTGCCATCTGATGATCTTCTTTGATGAGGTGTTTATTCAGATCTTTTGCCCAGTTTTTAACTGCGCTTTTCGTTTTCTTGCTGTTGAGTTTTAAGTCTTCTTTGTAGATTTCAGATACAAGTCCTTTATCAGGTATGTGCTTTGCGAATGTTTTCTTCCAGTCTGGGGCCAAATTTTAATTCTTTTAACAGTATCTTTCGCAGATAGTTTTACTTTTCCTCAGGTTTGAGGTAGTTTTATTTTATTATCATTAGGTCACTTGCTAGAACAAATCAAAATACAACTTTGTCCTGAGTTATTCACTTCACTTGTGAAAATTTAAGTTTAAATAAGACTTTCAATAGTACATAATATATATTTTGGATTTTGTATAATTTTAAATAATATATGAGGATAAAATATTTATATAATGCCTTTATTCCTTTAACATTATTTTGAATTTTAATAGAAACAATAAAACCATAACATCAGATTATTAAATTTTCTAAAATCCAAGAGTAAGCACTATATACCTTTAGAATATAAGAGCAAGATGAATTTTAGACTACACTACAGTTTTGATAAAAGAAGGAAAAATAATTTTCTGCATTGCTTGTTTGTTGACGACCTTTTATACCAGAATTTAAAGTACATCACTGTCTCTCAAATTAACCTGAGAGAATTGATGTGGGAAAGACAACACATGGTAGAATATCTAAATAGTCTAGCAGACATATAATGATGTAATAGGTTTCATTTGAGCAATCCAAAATCTAGGAAATAAAGCAATTCATCCATGGTCACTTTGCTCATTAATAACAAGGCTAGGACCATAAATCCCACTTTTCAATTCCAGTTCAGCATCCTCTCCACTTTCCAAGCTCTACCATTTTCTCCCAGTACAGATAAAATATGAATTTACCGATATGATTGTACAAAAGATCTCAGAAAGAAGAATAAGTGGGTCTAAGGTCTGATTTTCAAAATGATGTTAGAACTACCTTTTTATTACTCATAAGTAACAATAAGAAAACATTTTTATTATTAGATAATAATATTTCATGAATTTAAAAGATTGAAATATATTTTATTCAGCCTAGAATAATTTTGGAATTTATGAAAATCAAATGTTTTATGGCAACAGAACTGGTAATTAGTATACCAAACATTCTGAGTTTATACCATGAAAACTTGAATATATAGATTTCTCTAGTCTAAAAAGATAATGAACTAAAAATATCTGCTCCAACAAATTCCTGTAATCAATTTTTAGAATATGAAAATATTTTGACACTGCAAATTATTCCAATCAGAAAAACTCCCTGCCATCGTTAGAAATAAAATGTGTATTTCCTAATACTGCTGTGATAAATAAGATTTCTATATAAGATAGGAAATATAAAATAAACACTAGAAAAATATCCTTCTTAAATTTCAAGGCCAGTATACCATCTTCAAGAAAGTTTAAATAACTCCTATATTCCTACTCCAGAAATTTTCTTTCCCAAATGATTGTGAATTCCCCAAGAGCCATACCTTTATCTTTTATCCTCAGTACTACCTACAGCTCTGTAAGTGTCTAATAAATGATTGCTGATGGACTGAGGGAATATCATTAAATATTACTGAATATTGCAAATAACAACATGCCAGAGGTTCTCCAGTTTATCATTTGTACTATCACTTTTTGCTATGGATTTTTTTCTTCTTCAGTGTTCCATCTCCTCAGAAGACGACACAAATTTAAGATGCTGGTTTTATTAAAGTACAAAAGGAAAGGTCCTTATTTAATGTAAAGCATATTCATGGGTATTGTATTTTAAAGCTATCCTTTCAATTTACTATATCAAAATATAATAACCATGTTATATATTTTATGTTGGAAAGCCAACAAAGTGGCTTTAAGTGCAATTAAATATAGAATATACTGTAAGTGTCTGACAAATGTTTTGATTTTTCCAAGGGAAAAATTTTCTGTTCCTCTCATGCATAGATTAACTTAAATGTTTAAAAAAAATTGGTCTGCAAGTCAATTAGCCTTACATTGCCTTGACAGCAGGAATAATTCAGTGCAAGCAGAGAAGGTGGGGAAATGTTTTCCATGTAAGCAAATGTCCAGAACCCCTTGTCAGGATGACTGTCATTCTGTGATTTCAGGGCATGAGCACCTCTGGAAGTGGATGCAAGGTTAAGAAGGTAGACCTCAAGGCATTGTGTCGCAACAACAGCAGAGAGGGGGAAACCAACACTGCATGAACATGAGCCTCAAATCCCCGATGTCTGCTTCTCAGTTTGAGAGCAAAAGCAGCCACAGCATGGCTAGAATAGGAAGTTGTTTTCTAGTCAGGCACACCCCTCATCCCAGAAGGGTCTGCCACATCAAAGGTAAGGTCACTCAAGGTCCTAGAATGTCTGTCTCTTCTCTATACCTGGGCTACCTGACGTTCCGGTGGGTAAACACGGACACCTATTCAGTGTTTGACCACTGCTGGGGCACAGGCATTGACTACTGAGGCCAGATGCCAGCGCTGGGCCAAAGCAGAGGCAAGCAGGCACCCTCTGTGTGGGGCACTCATGCTTGGAATACTCGCTTGTTAGGAAAGGGGCCTGGGTGGTGTGCCAAAGGGGCCATTCAGGGGGCTCAGGGTGGAAATGGCCAAATGGTATGAAAGTATTTCAATATTTTAACAAGCTGCACAGCCGCGCTAGCATCTACGTGCTAAATACCAGCCCTGGAGAAGCATATATTTTACCCCTTCTTTCTCTCTTCTTCCCTCCCTCTCTTCCTAACTTCCTTCATCTCCATTCTTCCCCTCTATCCTTCCCTCTTTCCCTCTCTTGCTTTTGCATTTTAAAATTTAGTTTCTGTAACACCATTTATTACTAATTTTTTCTCCTAGCTTTGTGGTTTCCCTTTCCTAGCTTTTATTTTTGCTGACTCTGCAGTAAATGTTAGAGTGTCTCACAGCTCAGGCCTCAGCCACAACTCTCTTTCGTCTACTGCGACCCCAGTCAAATTCACCCATTCACAAGTTTCAGACACCCTCCAAAGAGCAAATGGTTTCAAATGTGTAGTCCACTCAGACTCCTTTTCGCAACTTTAGACCCCTACATTCAACTGTCTATTTGACCTATGTGCAAGCTTAGGTGATTCACAGGCATTTTGAATTTTGCTCTTTGAAACTGAACTGGCTGCTCTTCTCTTTGTCATTTCAATTCCAGTTACTATGATTTATAGAATTAGCAGGCATATCCTCAAAAGATTTCCAAAGAAAATTTTCTATTTAGTTGAACATATATTTCTGTGACATATATTACTATAAGCAAGACCTTGTGATACACATTGTAGGGGATTTGAAGACATAAATGTCGGTCCCTTGCCGGCAGTTTCATCTTGCATCACAGATATAAAATAATTCAAGGAAGAATGTGAAATAAAATATAGGAGAGGGATATATCAAGTACTTTCAAGCATTTGAAGTCAGAGAAAAACTTATACTTAGTTGAATACTTAGCAGTATTTGCCTTCATAGAAAAAAAAAGTTGCAATTAAAATGCAATGTTTCCAGCACTTGGCTATTGTAAATAGCTGGCAGAGGAGGGCAAAGGGGGAAAAATTGAGACAACAGTAATAGAATAACAATAAAAAAGTTTAAAAAATAAAATGCAATGTTTTTCTCATGTGGGTTTCAAGAAACCCTGCCCTCAGATTTTGCTAAGACAATAGATAGCTCAGGCATTGACCTCTTTATTTTAACATCTGTTGCTTCCCCGTGGCCCTCATTGTCCTGTATCTCCTTTAGGAGTTTGTCTGCTGGTCCCGCAGTGAGCCATTCTCCTTGAATCCTGATTATTATCTCACAACCCTCTGACTGTTCTCATCTGCTCTTTCCACTTGCTGTGTCCTGGCCAGTGTTCAGTCTTCATTTTCTCTGCTCTTCTCTCTGCCCTGGCCCACGCCCCTGGTACCTTCTTACTTGGAGATTGAGCCCATCTTTTAGATGGTATCCCAACCTCAGGTGAGGCCTGTCCACTTTGTATAATTCAGCTGGAAATACTTTTTTAACAAAATCACTTGCTCAAGGGCACACAACTACTGGATGGCTGAGGTAGCTATAAATTCTGTTTGAAATCTGTGAATGGCTCTACGATTTTATCTGGGTGTTATTTAAACTGTCTCCTTTCCTTCCACGAGAATTTAGCACCTCCACATGGCAGCCATTCCTTAGGAAAGGGAAATAGTGGTGAGCAAAGCAAACACAACTCCTCCTTTCAAGAAGCTCACATTCTACTGGAAGATATTTTATATTAACCAAATAAAAATAAATATTTAGTCATAAGCTGCAATAATTACTCATGAGTAATAATGCTGGGGTGCAATAATGCTGTGGTGCACCTACCTCCTACCAAGATCATGCCTTCAGAACCAAGGCATTCATCTTCCCATCTGCCAGGCGTGTCAGCCACTGATGGCTAACACTGAGTCCCTCTCTGGGAATTGCTCTCCAGCTGAAGGGAGCTCTCATGCAAAATGGGAGTTTGACCAGTGAATGTTTAATGGGGGTTACAAAGGCCCAACCCTCTTGCCTTGAGTTGAGACCTCTCCAGAGCCATCCACTGCTCCTTGAGGAGCTGAGTTAGGCCTCTACTGTATCTGCATCTCAGCTCAAGCTTTGCCCAATCCCACTCCCCTGGCCTCCTTATAAATACATGCTGTTCCCAAGAATATTCCCTAATAAATTTCCTGCACACGAATCTCCATCCCAGCTCCTATTTCCTGAGAATGTGACCTAAGACAATTTCTCTGAAAGAAAATATAGAGCCTGGAGTATCTCTTTTAAGTGACATTTATATCAATACCTAAAAAATGAGAAACAGCAAATAATGGGGGAGTTTTCTAGAGGAAAGAGTTTGAGTGGAAATTCAGAGGTAGTAAAGGTCTTGTTCCTGTTCCAGGAACTTAGAGAAATCCAGTGGGACATACATATAAGGCAAGGTGGGAGGGTGCTGACATGAGACGAGGCCTAAGAGGCAGAGGTCACACCACTGGGAACATTTTAGCCTACGTTAACATGCACAAAGTTATCCTAAGTGCATGGGAAGCTTCTGAAGGGTTTTAGGTGGGATATTTAAAAAAGTTAAGTTTATATTTTAATATATTTCTTGTTATCTGTGGAGAGTGGGTTGGATGAATCAGGCAAGGAAGTAAAGCAATTAGGAAGCTCTAAATTGTAAAAGGAGTAGTTAGAGCAGGAGATAATAGTGGCCTAGAAAGGAGCTGGGACAGTGGCCATGGAGAGAAGTGGCTTAATGAACAAAACAGGAAAAAAAGTGACAAGATCAAATGCAGTACTGAAGGGAAAGTAAAGGAGTGGGAGGAGTTAGACAAGGGCCCCAAATCTATAGTACCATTTACTAGTCAGGGTAGACTAGTTGGAGGACCACACTTTTCCAGAAAGATTGAGTTCAATTTCAAAGAGCAAAATTTTACGTGGCCATAGCATCTAATACGTTTATAGCACTAACAGTGCTAATATTAAATACTTGACATTCTTGATGGAGAGCTTTGTGTACAAAGATTATTTGCAGTTACTTGTTTTTAAATTAAATTTTAAATTAACAATTCCAAACCTTTTTATTTTAACTTTTAAAATTTAACTTATAACTTATTATTTTACTTATAAATCTAGTAAATTTTAACAATTACTTCAAGGAAGTCTTTGATTAATATTTAGTCCCAATTAAAAACTTAATTAATATATACCTTTAAAAACTTTAAATGTCAATTACTCATCAACTGTATTTTATTTATTTTTAAGTCTTTTATATCTTTAACAAGCAAATTCTAACCAAGTTATAAATAATACCTGTCAGTTAAATAAATCAGACATATAAATATAGACAAATATATTATTTAAAACATTTCTTTACTATTTATTAGCTTAATATTTTCATACATTTCTACTTAAAATGTAAAATCATTTTCTGATGTAGATTTTAACTTGTAATTCTAAAGCTAATTTATCAAATTAGCTCAATATTATATATATTTTAAATACACACATGCAATGGCTTTACTAAATTTAGCCCATGGATATGAATAGTATGTATTTTTCTTATTTTATCATTTGTATCTCTAATTGAAAACCTTCCCAATGCTAAAGGACATTCATCAGGAACTAAACCAATTACCTTAGACAAAAAAAAATTAAGAGTTACTTTCTTAACAACTTGAGGTTGCAGTCAATCAGAGAATCAGGCAGGAATGTGAGATCTGAATCCTCACTTGGCACTCTCCCACAAAGTGAGCCCTTTTCAATGATCACTACGGTACAGAAACTGACTTCCTATAGGAGGAACTGGTCTTTCTCGGGCCAAACACTCCACTTTCTAATGATCTGTGTGCTCAAGGAAGTTAGTGGCACTCCCACCAAGGTCATTGCTAACCTCCTTCACTGCTGGATGGAATTGTGCATTTCTGTGACTAGTTTTAAATCATTTAATATTGTTCTATTTGACTCTGAAGACACTTTATTTAATGACATTCCATTCAACCCTTCAAAGATTTTTATACGGTTTTTTTCTAACTTCTGGATAGGTGGAATCTGAATAGTTTATTACATACAATGTATGTGTGTGTGTGTACACACACACACACACATCTTTTATAATTAAAGGAGGCAGCAAGAAATTTTTTCCCTTGTCTCTGTGTTAGTGTGTTATATATGTCACTTGATAATCAATTTTTCACTATGTACTTGGGCCAATTACTAACCTAGGTGTTTAAGATAAATCGATAAGAGGTGATGTTATGTTCAAAAATGTTATTCTCATTTCTATTTGGAAGCAGTTACCATCAGTAAAGTTCAAAGTATTAGATTAAATTAAAGCTTTGTGTTTGGTAAAATTAACAAATAATCGTACAGCACCTACTTTGTACTAGGCACTATTCTAGATGCTCGGAATAGAGTAGAAAATGAAGCAGACAAAATCATGCCTCATGAAGTTTTATATTCTGGGGCAGCTCAGCCTAGCAATGTGCAAACAGATATGACAGGTGACAAGTGGTGTGGGAAAAATAAGAGAGCATAAGGAGATGCAGCATGATTGAGCTGTGTTTCAGACAGGGCTGTCAGCAAAGACCTTTGGGATGCCATCTGAGCAGATAGATAAGAAGGGCATGGATTGATTGTGCCAGAGGGAGGTTCAGAAGAATAGTAAATATGAAAGACACTATCAGGATGCTTCCTGTGAAACAAAGCAGCCATCTATTACTACCCCTCAGGATTCACAGATTAATATACAGCAATGGCCTGCATGTCCCCATTTCCTAAGCCATCCAATTCCACATGACAAAGCATTGTACTGAAAAGACAATATGTCTATACATCAATATTTGAACCCAAAAACAAAGAGCTGTTATAGGAAGGGGAATGAACCCAGAACTCTGACATGAGGAAAGGGATCCTTTTGTAGAAACTTTTCCTTCCTTCCCTCCTGCACAATCTGTCACCCTGCCTCCCAGTCCTAGCTCCAACAGCTTTTCACCTCCTGCCAGGGCAACAGAAGAGCCAGTGTATGTCTGTTAAGATGCCTTTCTACATTAAGACATTCTCAATGCTTTCAAAAAAAAAATCTCAATCTGGTGTTCATGAAGAGGACTAATATAATCCCTTTGTAGTCATTATCAAAACTTGGGAAATAAGAGCTCTGTTTAGCATAGAGGCAGACCTACCCCATTTAACCCTCAGACCAAGATTAAAGATGTGGGCTTGGCTCTTAAGCTAATAAGATGGCAGAATATTGTAGGGAAGTGTGCATTGCAAATATAATTTGCTACACTTGACTTTCAAAGACTACCCCTGGTCCATACAATTTGAAGTGTGACATCTTATGTACATTTAACATCTGGTTGGGCGGGACATTGCTGATTGCTCAAAGAAAACCACCTAATCTGGCAGTTTGGTCTTCCTCATTCTTACTACCTAGGTCTGAATAACATTCCTATCTGTACTGTGAATGATGATGATAACTCACTGGGAACACCGTGGGGTGCTGGCCAGTTCAACTACGTAGAGAAGGATGAAATGCCATCTGCCAAATGCAGTTACCCACCCAGCACTGCACCCCTGGAGAACCCAGTCAGAGGAGTCTCGCCAGCCCCAAACAGTGTCAAAGTGCATCCCCTGCGGCCTCATTCTGGTGAGTCCCTCTCGACTATGAAGTATTTCCTGAGACCTCCTGCAAACTACTGGGGAGTGGAGGAGGTGGGATCTACAGGATTGATAAAATAGCTGCAGTGATTTTTAAACTGTCATGAAATCTCACAGTTTGAAATAGGTATTCATTATAAAAAATTTTCACCCATGTCCTCTCAATTTAGTAGTTCAAAAATGTTAATAAATATTATAATTACTAATTATGTCCAACACATATTTGCTGTCACTCTAATTATAATTCCTACAAAATTCCTACAATTCCTAGCTAAGAGATGCCAAAAATGAATCTTTAGCCAACACTGATAGGGAAAATACTTCAGACAAAAAGTGCGTTGGGGAAATGCAATGGTCACAGAATTTCATGACTATCGAAGCTTACATCTTCCCCACTGGATGGTCAGGTCCTTAAGGTCAAGGCTCTGCATTTTTGCTATTCTTGATATCTCCCCAGCTTCCAGCGCAGTGCTTGGTCTTTCATAAACAGTTCAATAAATTCATTAATGTTTACTGAATTGAAACGAAGCAAAATTAATCAAAAGTACAGCATAACAATTATAGTTAACAGTACTGTATTGTATATTTGAAAGTTAAGTGTTTAGATTTCAACATTTCTCATAAGAAAAAAATTGTAACTATGTAAGGTGATGGATGTTAACTAAATTTATTGTGATAATCATTTTGCAATATATACATATATCAGACAATTATGTAGTACACCTTAAATTAATAGAAAAAAAAAACACAGTAAGGCCAAATCTAAAGGTCAAGGCAAATTAGAAGGAATTCTTAGTGGTAAAAATTATATCCTGTTTTCTTTCTCCTGTCCTATACAATAGCATGCTACTGCTAAAAGTTTCAAGACACATGAAAATTATTTGGCATAATATGGTAAAATATGTATGAAGAGATGATAAGAAGGCTCAGTAATAGAGTACTTACCATGTGATTCCATTCTAAGGTCTTCATGCTCGTTGGCTCATTTCATCTTTTATTCAGGAGTTCCTATTCCTGCCTTTCCACTAGCAATGAGGAATCAAAGCCCACTTATTCCACCTTCCTCCTAGTGTTCCTTCTTATAATGTAAAACACAAGAACTTAAACATTACGTTCACAGAAGTCCAGTCAGGTGTTGCCATCCGGTAAAATTTATATCGCAGATGTGGAGCTAAGGTGATCTTTTTGGTTGATGTCTACTGTCAAGCATGACTGGAGACATGTTTTTTAGTTTGTTTTTTTTGCTACAATACCTCAGGGTTCAGATTCTGGATTTATAGGTGTCAAAAAGGCAAAGTCAGCAGATATGATGGCTTTCTGATTGCAGCAGAGATCCAGTCCCTGAGCTTCAGCCTCTTGGATGTTGTGACAGCAATTGAAGGGACCATGACTTCCTGACTCCCCTTCTTGCTGATTGTGATAAAGCCTGTGCCTGCCTCGACGGGCCAGCTGCAAAGTGTTCTTGAAATGACTTGTGAAGGATCAAAACCAAAGTTCACAGTTCCACCCCTTCCGATGATATTAGAAACAAGCAGTTACCTGTATTATTTTTGTTTAGAATAGTTAGAGTGGTTTCTGTTTCCCAGAAGAGTTCTCTTAATAGACTTGCCCCCTAACTTTGTTCCCCCTACTTTAAGTAATGAATTCAGTTACTATTGAGTATATACGCAAAATTTTTTCATCTTCAAGAGAATTGCTGTATTAACTATGCCTTCAGTATAAAAGATAGCATCACTTAAACAGAATATATCTTTAACTTAATGCAAAGAAAAATTAAGCAAACATTTAAGTGGTTTTAGGGGGGGTTAGATAGACGAAGTGGGTGGGGTTGAGAGACTGATGAAACGAGAAATAAAATAAAGAATGTAATTATAACTCAGCATACATCTTCACTTTCTGTCTACAGAGCAAACAGTACACATACAGTCTCTGTAACTAGAGAAAGTGATAGTTATACAGAGAGGAACCAGAGGAAAACATGTCTTACACTGAAATACGCACTTTTAAAACGTTTATCCAGATCAAGAAAGGTCTTGCAGTGTTTCTTTATATCATCCTCTGGCCATAGAACTGGTTTTATAACATAAATACACTTCTATTATGTTATTGTCATACCTGCAAGTTTTCTAATATTTATAAACAGATGCCTGGGTTGTATGCCCAGGCATACCAGATGTATGCCAGATGTATGCCCATCTCTTTCAGTAACTGATGTATATGGCATGTGACAGAAAAAATCTTTTCAGTTTGATCTAACTATATTTTTCCTCAATATCATTTCAGAGCCATGTAGAAAAATCCAGGAGTGCTTCAAAACTTCCAGTGAGAATCCCTTAGTGATTAAAAAGGTAAAGAAACAACTATTTACAGCTACGTATTTACTTTGACTTTTATCATTCCCTCTCCTCTTTCTTCTTCACATAATTTTCTGAGAAGATACCATGCTTCACAATATTTTTTGCAGCTTTATTTATTTAACATGATATAAAATGCACATACAGGATGGAGCAAAGTAGGTTTACAGTTGTTTGTGTGGAAAATAATGTAATAATAAATAATAACACAACAATAAAGTCTGTTTCATGTACTCACAACTGGAAGCCTACTTTTGTCTCACTCTGTATTTAAAGTGCATAATTTGGTGAGTTCTGACAAATATATATCATACCATGACAGCCTCCACCAAAATCAAGAAAATAAACATACCCATTACTTCCCAAAGTTTTCTCATGACCCTGGTCCCCCACACCCATGGGCAAACATGTATCTGTTGTCACTAAAGATTTAGCATGCAATTTTCAGGATTCTATATACATGAAATGATACAGTGAGTTCTCTTCTTTAAATCTCATTTCTTTAACTTAGCATAATTATTTTGATTCATCCATGTTGTTATGTACCAATAAAAGGATAACTCACTTCTATTTATTACCAAGGAATATTCCCACAATTTGTTTATCCAGTCTCCTGCTGATAGACATTTAGCTTGTTTCCAATATTTGACAAAGTTGATATGAACATTTGTGTACAAGTCTTTGTATAGAGATACATTTTCTTTTCTTTTGGGTAAATACCTAGGAATGAAATGACTCAGTCTTATAGTAGGTACCTGTTAATTTTTTAAGAAACTGCTGAACTTTTTTTTCAAAGTTGTACCGTTTTATATTCCTGCCAGCAGTATATAAGATTTTCCCTTCCTCAAGATCGTTAATATGGTTGGTATTTTTATTTTATCCAGTCTAGTGGGTGTGTAGTGGTATCTCATTGTGGTTTTAATGTACACTTCCTAGTGACTAATGAGGCTGACATCTTTTCATGTTCTTATTTGCCACCCACATATCTTTTTATGGAAAGTGTGTATTCAAATCTCTTGCCCACATTTTAAATTGGGTCGTTCGTCTTTTTATTATGAAGTTGTAGAACTTCTTTATAAACTCCAGTTATAAATCTTTTGTCACATATATATCTTGAAAATATTTTTGTCCAGTCTGAAGCTTCCTTTTTTGTAACAATATCTTTGAAGAAGCAGGATTTATAATTTTGATAAAGCACAAACTTTAAATTCTTTTGTTATAGTTTCAAATGCATGTGCTATTTATCTCTCAATTGTGCCTTATTGCAATGGCAAGAAACTCTAGTGCTGTGTTGAATGGAACTGGTGAGAGCAGACATCCTTGACCTACCTAAATTGCTGGGGGAAAGCATTCAGACTTTCACCATTAAGTATAATATTAACTTACTTTATTCATAAATGTCCTTTATATGGTTGAGGAGATTCCTTTCCATTCCTCGTGTTCTGAGAGGATTTTTTTTTCTTTTAAATCAAAAACAGGGGATGAATTTTGCCAAATGCTTTCTTTGCATCTATTTGAGATGATCCTGTGATCTTCCTTTTTTAGTCTGTTAATAGGGTGAATCACATTGGCCAGCCTTCAAATGTTAAACTGCATAAATCCAAGGTTAAACTACCCTTGCATTCCTGGGAAAAAACCAACTTGGTCATGATGTGTTATTCTTCTTATATAGTTCCATATGATTTTATTTAGCATTCTTATGTCTGTGTTCAGGAGGAATATTTGTTTGTAGCTGACCTGTAATGTCTTTTCTGGTTTTGGTATCAGCATAATACTGGCTTTCATAAGATAAGTGGGGAACTCCTCTCTAATGTTCTGGGAGCTTTCATGTAGAATTAGTATTCTTTTTCCTTAAAAGTTTAGTAGAATTTGTCAGCAAAGGCATCAGGGCTGGAGTTTTCTTTGAGCAAAGATTTTTAACTACAAATTCAATTTCTTATTTTCATAGATATAGGCTATTCTGGTTACATAGTTCTCCTTTAGTGAACTTTGGTAGAGTATGTTTTTAAAGAAATTTGTCCATTTCATCTAAGTTGTTGTATAAAGTCATTCATAAAATATCCTTTTAATGATTATATGATTTTTCTTCCTGCTTTATGTAGATAGAGGTTTATGCATTTTTATTGCTCTTCGTAAATAATCAGCTTTTCATTTCGTTGACGGTCTCTATTGCTTTGTTTCTCTGTTTCTATTTTATTGATTTTGGCTTGTATTCAAAGTAGATGAAAGCTTAGATAACTGATTTGAGACTTTTTCTTTACTATCTCAGCTGTATCCCCCAAACTTCATGATGCTGAATCTTCGTTATCATTCTGGTCAAGATATTTCCCAATTTCCTTTTTAATTTCTTCTTTTTTACCCATGACTTACTTAAAATTGTGGTTTAATTTCCAAATGCTTGAAGATTTTTAAGATATCTCGGTGTGCTTGATTTCCAATTTAATTTCACTGTGGCCAGAGAATATACCTTCCTTGCAACCTTAAATCCCACGACCATTGTTTATTATAAAGGTGAAGCCTGATCCTCATGATGGGCTTATCAGTGGGATTTCTGGTCGTGAGCACCAGGGCCTCTGAGCTTTTTAAATTCACAGTTATGGGGATCAGCTAACTGTGTGAGAATGTCCTTGACCGTCTTGTAAACCTCATTCACGTATTTCTGGTAACAGGCCACGAGGACTTTAGAGAAGAACTGGCCTAAATATGGGCCATGTGACTGCCACCTTCACAGGGACACAGGGATATCTGCACCAGCTAACCGCTCCTTGCCCTGAATACTTCAAAACTCTAGAAAATTACCGAGATTTGTTACCAGCCCAGAACATGGTTGGCCTTGATCAATTTTCCATGTGGCCATGAAAAAGAATGTTGACTCTGCTGCTGTTGGGCAGCATGTAACAGAACAGTGTGGTGACTGTGGGGGGAGTGGGGGGAGCGGAGGTGGGGGTGGGTAGAGGTAGAAGAGGGTATAGGGAATGAATGTTAATGGAAAAAAATAAAATAAAACAGAAAAAAAATAAATATAAATGTTTTAAAATTTAAAAAGAAAGTCCTCTTAATGGAAGCAAAAAATAATTAGGCCAAATTGGTTGATGCTCTCATTCCAGTTTTCTGTGGCCTTACTGATTTGCTGCCTACTCTTTCTATCACTGACTGAGAGAGAGGTATTGGCATCCCTGACTATAATTGTGGATTTCTATGTTTTTTCATTTCTATCAGTTTTTAATATGTCACTTAAAACTTTTTTATTAGGACTATTACTATAAGTGGCTTGTTATTTCCACTTGATGAAATGAACCTTTAATCAATATAAAATTATTATCTTCAATTCCAGTTACATTCCTTGATTTGAAATTTATTTTGCTATATTGTTCAGGTTTTCTATTTTTTCTTGAACTGATTTTGGCAACATATCCTTTTTCTAAAAACTTATTAATTTCATATAAACATTCAAATCTATCAACAATGTTATATAGTATCTTCATATTCTTTTAAAAATATCTTCCAAATCTGTTAGATATACACTTTTTACATGTGTTTTGCTAATGTGTATCTTTTTCTTAATCAGTTTCAATAGTTTATCAATTTTATTAGCATATCAAAGAAATGATTTTTGTTTTTTATCTTCTATGTTGAATATTTTTTCTATTTTGTTGATTTCTACTATCATTTTTCTCTTTCCATTCACATATTTATCTTATTGTT
>PVKM010029652.1:0-17660 GCA_004027735.1 Carollia perspicillata | reverse complement strand
ATTCACATTATTTATAGTATTTTTATCTAAGTTCTTCTTTAGTGAATAAATGAAGAAGGGAATCATTCCTTATCATTCTTTGGCACCTGGATTTAGTTGAAAAAATAAAAAAACTGGAGGGACAGAAGCAGCCTATTTATGCTAAGGAGGAAGTAAAATAAGGATTTATCTTCAAAAGTTGCCGTAGCCACTATTCTGCGAATGACTTGCCCTATTTACCCTGTTAGAAGGCAGACTGTCAGGGACAGTATTTGCAATGGCAGGGCAAGTAGAGTCTTGAATTGGCTCTATTTTTAGAGGGATCGGAACCCACAGAGGGGAAACATGTGAATAAAGGAGAGATGGCAGGGGGGAGTTTTACCCTGAGTTTTACAGTGAAAAGTGCACGTCAGAATTGTCAACAGCCTTTTATTAGAGAAGAGAAAAAAAAGGAAAAGTTTAGATGTAAATATAAAGCAAATGTTTTTAACTAAAATAAAAATAAGACTTTCCAAATGGTAGGAAAACTTACTTGTCAAGGTTCTGTCTTTCTCAGCATGCACAATAAGTCCACGTGGAATGAATGATGAATATATTTTAGGTACTGGGAAGGGTAGGTTTGAGAGCCTAAAACTTAGGAATTCTGATGTAAGTGCGGCTGTTCAGCTGGAAAATCATGGATCCCGAGCATAGATGATGAGTAAGTTGATTTAGAGAACAAACAAGGGACAAATAAGCTAGGAGCAGCAGACAGGAGAGAATAACACGGGCAAAATGAAAGCTCAAGAGAAATAAAAATCTGTCCCTAGAATTACATAACAGTTTAAGTTACAGTGTGCTGATTTGGATGCAAGTCAAGTTACTGAATTCTGAAAAGTTCCAATATGTGTTTCTATTCATAGTATGCCTTTTCCAATAGAAATCATGTCACTTTTAACATAATTAATGTCATTTTGATTTGGGCCAAACACTTTAAGTAAACACATTATGTGTTTAGAATCCCAGACCATTTTTGGCTTTGAGCTATATGCCTTTAAAAATAGCTTTTTAAAAATAAAACCTTTGTAAGAAACATCTTGGATATTTATTTTGCTCCATATATCTACCTCAAATTGTTTCTCCTTAAATAATGAAATAATTACTAACACAGAATATTTTACTTTTGTTCTTAAGGACTAGTGCCAACTAGACATGAGTCCCATTTTGGAGAAAACTGTTTGGTGAGTTCTGATCTGCCTAGAGGGGTTTGCTTTCTTGTGAAGTTAATGAATCTGAGGTCACAAGTTCTGTTCCCAGCAGGAACAATTAGTTTCATTCTCTTTCATAGCAGAAGCCTACACCTATGACCTTGACCAGCCCTTGGACCCAACCTCGTCATTGGTCAAAAGCCATTAGAAACAGTTGATTGATGATCAACAGTTCACAGCCAGTATTGGGAAAAATATAAACAAATGACTGTAGGGATTCACATGTTATCAGCTTCCTTTTGAAAGTCATCCAGGACTATAAATGTTTTGAAATATGTCTTTTCATCATTCTCAGAGAAATCATAATTTACTGTCTTGTGGAAGAGCTGCAGTGAGTTATCACAGGAATATTTCTTTAGACTGTAGAAGCTTTAACATAAAACTGGGATGCCCATTTCAAATTTAAAGCTACAGTAACTATGTACCAGCCCTTTTTGGACTTGAACAATTAAGATAAATACCAGTGAATGGTCTATGGAATCATTTTAGTTTTTCAAATAGTTATGTAGGCTAGGGTTTGTTATTTTTAGCATGATCAAAATTAAATTGACTGTGAAATCATAAACATCTTTTGTCACTGGTGTCTAAAATTTTCAATGGCGTACTGTCTTGGTATATATCCCCAATTATATTTTTGTGTTTGTTTATTGGACTTTATTGATTTTTTTACTTGTTTTTAAGATTATGAAGAGAGTTCACCTTGATTTTAAAGCTATTGCGTTTGAGAAAACAAAAAGCACCTTTTAACCCATTTGGGTGCTCACTAAGCGAGTTAGGTGCATTCATTTGTATTTGGTTTTATGCCCCTTTTTAAAGAATTGGTTTGTTATTGTGAGTTTTATAGGAATTTAACAATAATTCCTGCTCAGAGAGATGAATTAGTGTAGTTTAATTGTATGTAGACAGACACTACATTTTAATGTAAATTAGAAGGTATTTTCTTAAGTTTATATTCACCCATCTCTTCATTTAACAAAATTTTTGAGTGTCTACAATGCGCAATTTTTGAGGCTTTGGATAGAATAATGAATGAAACAGAAGTTTCTGTTTTTTAAATAGTATTAGACAGTGATATGAAGAATAATGGAGCAGAGTAAAAAGAGTGATAGGGTGAGGAATTGGTCAGGAAAAGCCTGTTGGACAAGTGTTATTTAAGCAGAGAGAAAAATGAGCTTTACCACTTATAGGAAACCTTGCAGGCAGAAAAATGGGAAGGAGGGGGGCCCTGAGGCTGACAGGTACCTGTGCGTCTGAGGAACCGTCAAGGAAGCCAGTTCGGTGGAAAGAGCCAGCAGAGGGGAGAGTCCCCAGAACTGAGCTTGGAGAGGCAGCAGCGGGCCGTGCAGTCCTGAGAAAGTCCTGAGAAAGACTGGATTATATTTTAAATGTGATTGAAAATTTTCTCCTCACTTATTAGGTTACAGATGAAAGTTTACATTAAATATAAATTTAGTATAAATTTAGTTATGCTAAGTGAAATAAGCCAGTCACAAAAAGACAAAAACTGCATGACTCTAGTTATGAGAGGTGTCCAAAGTAGGCAAACTCAGGGAAACAGAAAGTGTCGGATGGGGAAATGGAGTCTCAGTTTGGCAAGATTAGAAAGTTCTGGGGATCTGTTGCAGAACAATGTGCATACAGTTAACATTGCTGTTGTACTCTTTAAAAAGAAGTTAAGGTGGTAAGTATTAATACGGGTTTTTTTACCACAATTTAAAAAAATCTTTGGAGTTAACAAAATTGAAAAAAAATGGTCAAAAGATCTGAATAGCCACATCATTAAAGGGGAAAGTGAGTAAGTAAATATAAATATAGCAAAAGTCAGGGAGAGTCTTGATCTAATTTCTCTATGATGTTCAAATTTTATTAAAATAATTTATATTATATTATTAATATAAATACTCAGCAGATATGGTTGATAAGGTGTAATAATGAAAGAAAAAAGAGGTTAGAGTAAAACCTTTTTCACAAATATGGCTTGTTTCTCATTATCATTCATTTAAAAAGATTCCACAAATCTGATACATATGAATAATTAAGTGCACAATATAAAAGAGATTTCATCTATAAAAACATTCTGTCTTACTTTAGGGACTTTTACAGTCCTTAATGATTGATTTTGTAAATTGTGGAAATTAAGAATAGGTTATCAATTGTTTAGCTTAAGTTTTACATTTATTTTTAATTTTTCTCTCCTACACCATAAATTTTAAGATTATTTTCATATAAACACAAAGGTATATTCAGCAAAGAGGTGTCTAGTGTATACTGGTTGTTTAGTGTATGTGTGGTTTTCGTGAGGAACCAAATGCAGTAAAACATCTGCCAAAATACTGACCTATATTTTGGAGAGGATGTTGGTGTAAAATGACTAGATGTTCTTTCTTGGAAAAAAAATTCACTTCCATTTTAAGATTAAGACCATTCTACACTTTTGGTGGTCAAATATGTTTTCTTTCAGGGTACTGGTTATAGATGGAAATTAGGTTATTTTTCTTCTTTATATTTGCACTTGACAAAATAGAAGTCAGAAACTCAATGTCGCTCCCATTCCTCCTCATGTGTGTTGTGTTGTGTGTGCTTCAATTTAATTAGACCATAAAATCAAAAAGTCTGGAACTTCAGGCATACTGGGAATCATCTTAAATTGCTCCATTCCAAAGTGTTAACTGTCAATAGTATATGATCTGGATCACAGAAAAAAATCACTTGTGGATATCTGCCACCTTCATTTGCCACTATGGACTTGTGGATTCAGTGTATTGAGAAAGCTTGGAAATTATTTTATTGCCTGGAATGGGATCAAATGGCTTTACAAGCATATAACATTCAACCTATTGGATTCTTTTTCACTGGACTTATACAAGCCATGGCCTATATAAGGAGGCGTGGCTCATCCATCCATCTTCCTGGATGTACCTTTACCATTGATCCAGGAAGTATCTCTCCAGGGTTACAATTACTTCTTTCCAGCTGTTTATCCTAAGTCATACTTAACATTTATGTATTTTTCTTCTCTATTTAATAATTACATTTTATTTATCAGATAGTGTTAATATTTCTACTGGTATTTCAGCAAATTCATTTTTCTTATGGACAAAATCAGTTCATTGCTCAATGCTATGTAACTTGGTAACGCTATTCCCAAGTAATAAGAAATATCTGTGTATCATATAACAAGGCTTCAAGCCTTTGAATGTGTTTTGATTCTGCAGAATTCGGAAAGCCGAATGCTCTCATATTCATGTTTACAGTGATCACATAATCATATTTGGGGGGTTGAAACTATTAATTATAGATTCCCGTTGAACTCAAGTGAAAATGTTTTCTTTGACCTAGGTCCGATTAGATAAAATGGTGCATGATTTTAGCATTTTAGTGCTAAGCATTGAGGACAGCCAGTAAACAGCAGCAGAGACAGAAGGACCTCCAACATCAGATGACTTTCTGAAAAGACAAGTGCCCCAGGCTTCCCTTTTTCAGTGGGCAAGGCACGTGGATGGGCGAAGTTCTGAGGCGTCCAGCACCTTTTCTGACTGCTAAATTTCATGTAGAGGACCATGCTGTTCCAGATGGTTTTCCTTGGCTTTTAGCACACGAGCTTCGTAGGCTCCTACTGTAACTGAAAATTGGTTCCACTCCAACATTTGACACACAAATTAGATTAGGTTAACCACCCTTTAGTTTTAGATTTCTGATATAAAGTGCTTGCATGAATATGATAGAAAAAAACTGAAATTTCAAACTAATTGATGTCACTGGGTGCCATTTTCATTTAGACATTTTCCCTGAGGTTTTTAGAGTACCACAAAATTGCATTCAGAATTTGCATAGAATGAGGCTCATTGAAATTTTGATGATGTTTTTCAATCCAAGATATTCTTTTCAGTGTCTTTTATGGAAAACTAGCTAGATATTTGAGATGACTATAAAGATGATGATAAGAAAAGATTTTAAAAGCATCTATTAATTCAGTTGCCTGGTGAAACCATTCATTATTACTGCCAGGTTCTCATGAACTGAATAAGAGAGATTAATTTTCTTGAAGTGAGAATTTGCTTGATATCCCTCCAGATTTGTTCCCAGTTCAGATTTTAAGCATTCGGAGAATAAACCAGATATATAAAAATACTACATTTGGCAAGTTATAAGTGTGATCAATTGAAGTTATAAATGTCAGCTTTGGCTGTTACAAGGACCTGCATGGTGACATGTAGGGAACTGCACTTCCCAGGTGGAATGGATTTGGACGGCCAACTGCTAGGACAGGGGTGGGGTTGTCCTGCACATTGTCGGCACCTGGCACTCAGCAGGCGCTGTGCACTCATGAATGGCTGAATGTTCACCGAGCACAGTCTGATCCCCTGCCAGGCATTGTAATGAAGAGTATATCAAAGGTGGGAAGACGGTGGTTTAAAAAAAGCTGAGCATTGGAATAGGAGGTGAAGTGATTCGGCTGCTGTAAGGCTATTCTATGTCTAATGCATGTGGACATTTGTCACTGGGCACAAGCGTGCAGTGGGTATATTTCCAGCTCTTCATTTGAGCTATGGCTCACTTGAGCTAAGATGAGAACTTTCCTGATATTTAAGAAAACAAAATCACTCTGCTTCCATTCTGCCCTCTTGATTTTAACCTCTACACTTCGGAGGAATTTCCTCAGATCCGCATTCTGTCATCTTCTGCCTTTTCTAACAGTCTCTTAGCCCTTTCTCCTCCTCATAAATTATTGGCTGACATTGACAGGTCATTTGCCTAAAATCATAGGACATTTTCTGGAAAGAAGCTGTGAAGTCATATGATCATAAAGTAGGGGTTCACGGACAAGGGCCAGTCAGTGATACAGCATCTTGTTCCAAAATGAGAAAAATGAAGATAATATTTGTCCAATTTTGCTAATCTTTTTAGTCTGAAATGTTGCCTTGCATAATTATTTAGTATTAAAATGGCCTTCCTTTCATGAAATGAAGGTGATAGTATGTGATGATTATGTCTGTCTCTAGTGGATAAAAGCAGAAGTAGATACCCCAAAAGTAGGCCTCCAGTTCTAATTTTCAAATTTATGGTTCTATAAATCCAAGAGTGTGGGAATCATTGATCTAGTTCAGCTAATTACCCAAACCATGAATCTCATCAACAAAAACCCTAACAAGTGGTAATGTATCCTTTCCTCAAAACTTTTCCTGTGAGTTCTCAGCCTCATGGGCTACCCATTATAATTTGGGGCTCTTCTAATTATTACAAGTTTTTACCTACGTTGGATCTGCGTCCACCGCTCTATTCACTACTTTTTAATTTTACCTAGCACCATATATGTTCTGTATAATGTAACATAATCCCTAATGTCTTATAGAGAACACTAATACCACAATCAAATTATTTGGGGAAACAATCATTCAAACAGTAAATGATTTAATTTCAGCATTTTAAAAATTCTTTCATGGGTCAGTTCATTCAATAAATGTTTTGGGGGACATAATAAAAGACAGGCAGTGTTCTACGTGCTAATCTACACTGGTGATATTGTGTATAAGGGGAAGATAGGATAACCTGGGTTTCCCAAATTTAGACTGTGGAATTGTTTTTCTGTCTTATAGTTGATGCTAATTTGGGACCACACTAAAATTATTAGATAAAAGCTATCTTCCTCTCCTCCTCTCCCTTTCATTAAAGTTTCTCAAACTAAACATGTTGATTCCTTTAACCTGTACTGGCTTACGTGATGCCTAGTCCCTTCTGCTCAACCCTGAACATGTGTTACTTTGTCTTTGCTTCTGTTGAAACCATGGTAATAACTGAGCACAAAAAATCAGGTATCGGTTGATCTAGTGCTGCACGGGGCTGTTATCTTGTTATTTTTTTCTGGTTGTATGTACAATATGTACATACATATTGCAGAATATGTGTACAATAAGATTTCATTTGTGTTTTGTTTTGCCCTGTTTTGTTTCTGCCAGTTTTATTATGTGGTTGTCTAATGTGAGCTAGAACTCCATAATAAGCTTGTATCTGTATCAAATATTATTTGTGGGAGCTAGCCCATCGACCTGTCACAATTAAGACCTTTTTTGAAACTGGTTCATTGGACTTTCAAGGAAAGCTGCCTAAGCTACTCCGTCTAAGTTGAGACAGGTTACTGTAGGGATAACTCTGAAATAATGAAGATATGTATGTAAGTGACACAGTAAAGCACATTGTACTGCAGAAACGGCACAAGAAAGTGTCAGGGGGGCTCTGGGACAGCTGTGCCATTGGGCCTCACAGAGCTGAGAATGTGGTTCAGGGACTGAAGGCCAATTAAGATACAGTGGTGCCCTCGGGACTGTCATCTGGTTGCCCTCAGGAGCAAAACTTTATTGATCTCTCTTCTACGTTTTTGGCATTAATCTGATTCATAGGTGCCTGACTTTCTTTGCGACCTTTGATTCTGCACCTGCTACCCTGCTGAAGTTGCCATATATTTTGAGCTGAAGAATTGGGCCATTCAGTACCCCACTGTCTTATGCAATAGCTTTGTCTCAGTCATGAACTTCTTCTTCTATAGCACGTCTTATCTAGCATATGGTTTATATAATGCCTTTGATTTTTGTGTATAAACTGTGTTTGATCCAATCAGGGTAAATTAATCATAAGTAAGACCACGGGAAAGCTAAACAGGTTAGTATGAAACAGTGAATGGTCTTAAGAGTGTGGTTGGGCCCTGGGCGAGCAGAATCAGCATTGCCAGGGAACTTAGAGGCGCTGCCTCAGCCCAACAGCACCAGAAATTCTGAGCGTGGGATGCAGCAATCCATATTTTATTGAGCTCCTCTACTGATCCGATGTATGCTGAAGTTCAAGAACAGATGGTGTAAAATTGTCTCTCTGAGGTCTAGAATTATAGTGTGACTGCCAAAGATAATGACTTGGGTATAGTTGATATGCAGGAGCTCTCTGATAATATTTAACAGTTTCAGCTATTTTTTAACCTTTTTTTTTGACAAGAGGGGAACATTGTCAGCATATAAGATTATGCTTCATTTTCTGTTAGCTGTGGCATCCAGTTGATGTAAACTTCAGACCAATTTTTTTTTGGTATACAAGTTAAAAAACAATAATTCTGATTCCCTAATATTTAAAACATGCAGGGCATTCAGGAGGAATATGTGCTGTTGAAGGCCATTCCTGCTCATTCATTTTTTTATTGTTCACTTACAGTTGTCCCAATACGCCCTCCCTATCGCTCTCCCTTGCCCTGTACAACCCCGCCACTCACAAAGACAGTCCCCACTCCACTGTCCTTGTCCATGGGTCCTTTGTCCATGTTCCTTGACTTGCCCCTTCCTATTCTTCTCCCATTCCCCCATCCCCTTCCCCCTCTGGTCACTGTCAGTTTATTCTTTATTTCCATGTCTCTTTCTTTTTTGCCTATTTGTTTGTTTTGTCCATTAGGTTCCACTTACAGGTGAGATCATTCTGTTTTTTTTTGTGGCATTTAAAAAAGTATGTAACAACTTTATTGAAATAAAATTCATATATCATATAATTCACTTACTTAAAATATAATTCCCTTACTTAAAATATACATTTGCAACTTTTAGAATATTCAAAGCTGTTCAGCCATCACCATGATTAATGGAACACTTTCATTGTCCCCCCCAAATAAAACCTCCTTACTCATTAGCAGTCGCTCCCCACTCCCTCCCTTACCTGACTCCCGCTTAGCAGGAGGCAACCACTAATATATCTTTCTGTCTCTATGAATTTTCCTATTTTAGACATTTTATATAAAAGTCACCATATAATATATGGTCTTTTGTGACTGTTTTTTTCATTTAGCATAATGTTTTCACAGCTCATTCATGTTGTAGCATGTATCAGTACTTTTTTTAAAACTTTTTTTATTGTTGTTCAAGTACAGTTGTCTCCATTTTTCCCCTACCACTCCCCCCAACACTAGCCATCCCCACTTCCCACCCTCGATCCTACCCTCCTTTGGTTTTGTCCATGTATCCTTTATACATGTTCCTGAAAGCCCTTCTCCCTTTTTCCCCCCATTAGTGCCTCCCACCGCCCCTCTGGTTACTGTCAGTTTGTTCTTAATGTCATTGTCTCTGGTTCTGTTTTGCTTGCTTGTTTGTTTTGTTGATTAGGTTTCACTTATAGGCGAGGTCATACGATATTTGTCTTTTACCACCTTTTCTTTTCATTATTCCAAATCTAGAATAATCCAAATAATTACAAATCATCCCCAAAATATTCCATTGGATAAAATTACCCTATCCAAATATAGACTATATTTTAATGTATAAATAGAAATATATTTTATTTATCCATTCATCAGCTGGTAGACATTTAGGTTGTTCCACATTTGACTAATATAAATAATGCTGCTGTGAACACTCATGTACAAGTTATTGTGAGGACATTATTTTCATTTATCTTGGGTATATAATTAGGACTAGACTTGCTAGTCATATAGTAACACTGGATTCAATTTCTTGAGGAACTGCCGGGCTATTTTGCAAGGGGGTGACATTATTTTATGTTCGCAACGGCCATGTATGAGTGTCCCTGTTGTTGCTCTGTACCCTTGTCAACACTTGCTATTCTCTGTCTTCTGAATATTCACATCTTAGTGGGTATGAGTAGTATCTCATTGTGACTTTGACTGGTGCTTTCCTAATGGTTTATGATGTTGAACTTAAGCATCTTTTTATATGCTTTTTGGCACTTCTTTGGAGAAATGCTTCTCAGATGCCAATAAATGTGCAATAAATGCCACATTCATAAATGTGAGAAATGTGCAATAAATGCCACATTTATAAATGTGAGAAATGTGCAATAAATGCCACATTTATTGGAGTTATTTGACTTTTCAGTATTGAATTATAAAAGTTCCTTATATATCCTAGATGCAGGTTCTTATCATATATAGGATTTTATGGTAGTTTTTGTTAAATGTCTGAAGGACTAGATATGATTTCTAGAGAGAAAAAGATTAATGAGAGATTTTTAAAGAGTGAATTTTTTTCAATGAAACACGGAGTAGCAATGGTCACTGCTATGATAATTATATATCAATTCAGCTTTTATACAGGATCTTTAATTGAAGAATTTTGCTTCAAATTTGTTGAAGAGAAAACCAATGAAGAATTTTAAAGAAAAAAAAGAGAGTTTCCATAAGGAGTGGATTGCTAAGTAATAAAGAGTCAAAAAGAATCAGAACTAAATATAAGCTATTAAGTGTGGAAATCAGGATCCTGGTTACCAGTGACATAGGGGAACAATTTATCTGGAAAGATGGGGTAAGAACCATAATGCACTCAGCTTGCACGTGAGGGAGAGGGATGGAAATGGAGTCATACAGGTGTCCCTTTAATCAATGGAAATATGGTGAGTGGGAAAAAGACTCATCAGGGGGTGGAATCAGGATCGAGGAGGAAGCTCTTTAGATTGGAAACATTTGAGTTAGAGGCAATGGAAAGGAAGTTTTATGTGCACTCAACTGCACATAAAAGGAAGGCTGAGGGCGAACTCTCAGTGAGGTAGGGCAGGGCAGAATGGAAGGCACGGGGAGCAGTTCCCTAATGGCTGTCCTGCCTCCTCTCAAGCTCCTCCTCCTTTCTCAGGTGTGGGACCCAAACAGACAGGCCGAGTCTGCTCTTCACCTCAGGCCTGCCGGTCACATCCCCCTCATAACATACTCATCTGAAGTTCCTATCAAATCATCAGGGTTGATTTGTCTATGAAGAAATGTTCCTTCTCATAGACCATTCTATATTGTATTTACAGTGACTTTCTGTTCGAGGAAAGCTTATAATTCAAAAATTTACCTGATGTTCCTTATGATTCAATATTTTGATGGTCCAGATATACCTCTGTCTTGTCACAACTCCAGGTGGCATATAGAGTACTAATTTTAATCTCTTAGCTGAACCAAATTAACAAACAATAATCTAAATATGTTTAAATGTTAATTCTTAATAAATAATAATTTAAACATTGCTTTCTAAATAATGAGCTTTCCTTGGATGATTTTCCCTTTGTTTGGATGGTTTGTATTTGAAGCCTTCCTGTCCATGTATTATCAATAATTGGAGAATAAATGTATATAGAAATCAGGCTTTTAATTTGTCAAAAGTCAGGACACCCATCTCTAAGTCCTTCCTGTGAAATAATTAGCCCTGTATTCCTGGTCAAATCCCATTTTCACTTTGTTTCTTCGTGATAAAAATAACAAGGTCAAAATGAAATTGTAAGTCCCTCCCAGCTTTGTTAATTTGTGAGTCTTTACAAGAATTTGGAGCTGCATTTTCTCTTTGTTTACTAACCCAGATCCCCTAATTTTTTAAAAAAAGTACAGCATTCCAGTTTAAAGGTATAAAATACCATAATGTCCTATTTTCTCATTACTCATTTCTTCAGTTGATTACAGATCCTCCAAACAGAAATCCTAATAATGTTTCCTTCCCGTCCTTGAATCCCTTTATGTGTAACCGTAATGTTGATCCACAGCTGCCGGCCAGGCTGGCCCCGGCTCAGGCCACCTGAACAGCATTAAAGCACTTGGTAGGACCTCAGCCTCCTCCTCCACGTGAGCCCTGATTCTGATTACAGCACTTGCTGCCACAGCCCAGCCCTGCCATGGGGTCCCAGCCATCACTGTTCTCTTGTCTACTCCAAATTCTCCTCTCCAGGTCTGTGAACCACAGTGGCATGGGTTCTGTTTGTTTTTTGGTTGTGTATGCGATTAGGAAGACTGTAAGAGCACTTTCCATGCTGAACTCTGTAGTATAATGCCCACAGATTTTATACCTGTCCTGGAAGTTGGGTGATCGCCACTTCATTTGTGAGGAAACTAAGCCTACTTCAAGTTCAATGACTTACCCAAGTAAGTGGAGGGAAATGATCTGAAACTCTGATAGCTAACATCCAAAGTTTTCCCTCTTAGCTACTCTATTTTTTGTGTATCTAGAGTAACTCCAGGGAGGAAGAATACTGGGCTTACCTGGATGGAAGAACTTTAGTGTTCTTTTCACTTTATTTTGTTTGTTTCCCAGACATCTCAAGGGGTGGGGAGGAGGGAGACTTGAAGAATATGAGGAAGGGAAGTTTGATAATCATATTTCTGAAAAGCATGTTCATTTCATTTCAAGGTGTCTACTTAATAGAAATTATGTTTTCTCATTATTAATAATAAATTATCATAAAAATAAGTTGTTATCCTTTGAATTGGCTGTGTAATGAGGTAAGAACACTGTTGATCAGTATTTTAATTAGGTTATAGCATGAAGGTTATTTTTAAATTTATGTAAAAATGTCATACATTTTACATAGGCAATATCATTGGCTCCTGTACATCTAATTTATTTTCAGTATCTGCAGTAAGCCATGGTGTATTAGTTTGGAAATGCATTATTGATGACATATATTACATCCTCTAGGCAGCTACAAGAGTACATTAATGTGAAGCCTTGGTTGTAAACCAGATGTGTGCCTTGTCATTGCATGATTTGGAAGACTGCATTATGAAGAAATTGATGCGATACACACAGATATATCAGGATTATCTTGCACATCATCGATAAAAACAAAGGGGGCAAACCACTTATTTACTGTACAGAGGTTACCAGTTAACCCTGTACCAAGTACGCACTTCGGCCCAAAAGATAAGTAGATGATCAAGACTGGAACTTGGGCTTCATATAGCTAATAATCTGTTGGAGGAAACGGGTAGATAACTGGATTCTCAGTACCATGGGGATCATTTTTATTAGATTTATCCTATTTTCCTCAAGGATCTGAACCCATAAATCACACAAGCCCAGTCAAAGCTGTCCCTAAGCAGAATTATTTTATCATGTAGCACTTAGAATAAAAAAATCATCCACAAAACTATAGAGTGAGCCCTGACCAGTGTGGCTCAGTTGGCTGGGCATTGTTCCACAAAACGAAAGACTGCTGGTCCCACTCCCGGTCAGGGCACACGCCTGGGGTGGTGGGTTCGGTCCAGGTCAGGGCACGTATGAGAGACAATGATAGATGTTTCTCTCTCACAAAGATGTTTCTCTCCTTCTCTTTCTGTCTCTCTTCCCCTCTCTCTAAAAATCAATAAGGAAAATCTTTTTTAAAAATTGTAGACTGACAGATACTTGGCGTAATAGAAGCTCCTCATGAAAAGACCTAGGGATTTTATTTGTCCATAAAGTTGGTATAAACCAGTAGTGTGATGAGCTCCCATACCTATTATAATAGGTGGAATTAGTAGAAGTATGGGGCAGAACAAATGGGCAAGGGAGAATTCTTCATCTGTCTACTGTGATAGTTAAACCACAGGCAGAGGATGGTGCTCACTTCTATCACAATGGGAGAGCCTGACAAAATGAAGCCTGCATACTAAAGTAGATAAAAATAGCACTTTCTCTCACAAGGATATTTTAATTAAAAAGTGTTAGTTAACTCCAAGGATGCTTTGGAATCTGTGATGATGATGATAGTGATATCATCAACGATAACTAATGTTTATTATATTGCCTTATTTTTTTGTTCTCATAATCCAGTGAGGCAAGAATACTAATTATGTCCCATTTTACAGATAATACAATGGGCACAGAGCAGTTCACGCACCTCCCTGAGATTATAGAGTGAAGAAGAGGCAGTGTGGGGGTCCATGTTGTAATGGCAGTGACATGCTGCATCACATACGTGTCAGCAGCTGCCCATCCCTGACAATGCTGTCCTGGACTGCAGCGCGCAGTGTCGGGAGAGAGTGGTTTCATAGAGGGCCCATGTGCAGCACTAGCCAGTGGGTTAAATTCGGCAGACAGATTTCAGTCCTCATGGGAAAGAACTTTCTAACGAGCAGAGCTGCCCCAGAAATGGCAGGAGGAGCTGTTTGGGGTCTACACAAAATGAAGAGAGACTTTTGTCTTTGGTCTGGCCCCAACTTTGTTTCTTTTACTATAGAGATGGAGATGTCCAGTTACCTAGGATACTAGGAGTTATTGAAAGATTTTGTTGTTGTTGTTGTCTTACTGTTCTTAAATTCTTGACTCAAAATGAGCATGTTGTGATTTCTCATACTGGTTTCAGTGTAGATTCTGTATTTTTTTCCTCAGGAATAGAAAGAGAGAGTTTTGTTCAGAACTCAAATTTAATAACCTGGAGTAGGACTGTGCAGTTCCTTCCATGGAGAAAGGTGTCTGAAAGCTTTCATTACCTTACCTAGGATAGCAGTGATTGGCTGTGATAGTTACCTAATGTAAGATAGGCTAATGACAGGTTTCTTTCCATTCTTTAAAAGCAGCATTACAAAAGCAAGTTGGCAAAAAGCCTAGGGAGAAAATTCTCATTGGTGCTTTGCAAAGATCATATGTTCCATTTGTTGCAATTCATGTAACTTGATTTCTGATAAAGATACACACAGGTCTTAGTTCAGAGTACATACATTTTTCTAAAAAGCAACTTCCTAGAAATAATTATAACTAACATTTATTGAACACTCAGTATATGACAAGCAGCATTCCAGGCACTTTATATTTTAATGCACTTAATCCTCAGATAATAAGTGACAGTCCAAGGTCATGTACATAGTGTCTGAGAAGTGATTGGATCTTAGCAGTCTCACTCCAGGGCCTACAATAGTCTCTCCATGGCTTCATTGTCTTGTTTGTTATCTATGATGGAAACAAACTCATGCATTGTATGATGAGCACATGGGGTAGATACAGCAGGCTGGCTCATTTGACAACCACTGTACTCCATTTTAGCATATTTCTTGTACTAAAGAGGCTAGAATCTCAAAAGCACATTTTCAAGACTCTCTTGCAGCTAGAGTTTTGTTCATGCTCCAGAAGAAACATTAGGTTCTTCTGTGGTTGCTAGTCTGGTCTTTGGCATCAGAGCTGCTGAGCGGCGGCAGTGGCAACAACAGATTTCTAAGATTTCTTCTAGAACATTCTTGTGTTGTGCTGGGAACTTATATAACTACTTACTACCCTGTAATAAAATTCTTTCTACTTAAGCTAGCTAGATTGTCTTCCTGTGAACAAGAACCCTGCTTAGTGCAGAGGACTTCAAGCCTATTAAGGGATACTAATAGTCCAAGGGTCTCTCTGACCTTTGGTGTTCCTCCAGTACTGGAAAGTTGGCTGGAGGCAATATGTTCCTCTGTTATTAGAAAATTGGAGTAGAAAGCTCATTTCAAGTTTGAAGTTCTCTGATTTTTTTAAGATTCAGAACATAATGGGGCAGGGAGGAGAGCCTTTATATATTTTCCTAAGCCTGTTTTTCAACAGAGGTTTTCTCTTCCTTCACTGAGTTGGCCATCTCATGAAAAATATTGCATTTCTGGGAGATAATGTTTCTTAGAAAAAATAATGGACACCGTCTTGAGGAATAAACATTTAAGAGGGGTCTCCAAAATGCATTGCTTTTTGTGTTAATACCCTCAGTTGTGAAGAAGCAGTAATGGAGTTTTTCTCACCTTTCTCTTTCCTTTCATTTTTCTTTTCCTGTCCTCATCCTAAGCCAAGGGGAAGTTGGAAATTGTACTGAGTCTCGAAGGAAGGCAGGTGGGATGCTGAAGGTGTCCCTGGTGGTGAACTGCCACTGAGAAGGGCAGGATGTCTTCAAGGTCTGCAAGTTTAGCTGGGGTGAAGGGAAAGGCAGAGAAACAAGAAGATAAGGCTGGAGAGAGTTGTTCAGAAAGAACTGTCGTGTGGAGAGGCTGATGGGTTTTGGACAGATTTTTTAAAAGGCTCTTTTAAGAGGGTCAATATTAAATTGGTAAGATGGAAGAAGATTGGGGTGCATAGGAGACAGGAGGAAGAACAGTTCTGAAGCAGTGAGGCGTAAACACTTGAAATATGAAGCCAGAAGCGGAAAGCTTAGGAGTTAGTATAGGAGTGCTGGGCCAAGTTAGAAAATTGCGTTGAAAGCTGAGTACAGAAATAAAATGAGCTTCAAAAAGATGAGCATGGTCATCGATGCCATTCCACAGATATAAATAAGAATAAAGATGTAAAATGACTTAATTTGGAGATTATCCATCCTTGAAGCGTAATTTCAAATACAGTATAAGGAGTAGATGATGAATAGCAAGGGGCGCAGCTGCCCGCAGACCACCTGTTCTTTCTGGTTGGTAGTTAGTACAAGTTTGTGACCCTAACCAGCAGTGACTAACCCACAACCACTGAGAACTCCATAACACTTCTCTCTATATATTTAGACATCATTACATTTTCCAGTCTGTGATAGGAGGAGCCTGTACTACTGTTCTCATGAGTCTGGGAAAGAAAGCCATTCTTTTGAGATTATTGGTTATTTCTCTGAGGATTTTGTTCTAGCTTTTTCTTGTAAACCTCTTTTAAAAACATTATGGAGGCATTGGAATATTTAGCAGATAATGGAAAACCCCAAGGGTCATAAGAAGAACTCAAAATAACTTTCTACTTTTCCACATGGAAAATTTTAAGAATAAAAAATCATTTTAAGTTTAGGGTTGCATCTCTCCTAGAATTTAATTTCAATTAGATATTGAAGGTCACATGCAGTAGCTAAATCATACAAGCACACTCAGTTTTCCAAGGGATGAGACTGCTCAGAAAGTGTTCATTGTGATCAGAGACTTGACTGATATGCATCGGATCAGGACTAAGCTGGTAAATTCAGAGGCTCCAAATCCGTTTGCAAAAGCTCCTTATTTATCTCCAGGTAATTTATTTTGTAATCTTAGCCATCTAGAATACATTGAAGAACTGCAATTAACTTTAAAATTCTCTTACATCTTATAACTATATATGGTGCCAGGTGGGTACTAGAAATATTAGGGGAAATACTTTTTAAAGTAGATGACTACCTAACCACTATGCTGTATACCTGAAACTAGTACAAAATAATGTTGAATGTAAACTGTAATTGAAAATTAAAATTTAAAGTTCTTTAAAAAATAAAACAAATAAAGTTCTCTTATATCTTAGAATAGACACAGCAATGTCTTTCGCCCATATGCTTTCTGTGGGTGAACCCGTCAGGCAAAATAATACTTCTGTTGTGGATACATAATTAGAAATCTTAGATTGTGTGGCTTCTCAGATCATAAATTAAAAGTAAGAAATTCAGGGGGGAGGAAGGTGTAATACCGGCAAATATGGCGAGTTCATCAAGAGGTAAAAGGTAGGAGTTTCACTGTAAGAGTGACAACGATACTCTTTTAATCCTTATTTCCCTCGTCTCAGGAACAACTACTCAAATGCTTACATGTAAATAAACTATTTGGCCAATCCTGCAGCAAGTGCTACAACAATGACAACTCCATCCCATGCCTGTGTAGCCCTTGCTATTGGCCTAATACTGCTGATTATGCCATTTATTACCACCAACGTTCACGGGACTTGATATTTCTTCTTTTTTAATAAGAATAATAATTTATTTTTTAAAATTATTTTATTG